>JBBPBX010046568.1:0-17959 GCA_038048925.1 Garcialebias charrua | reverse complement strand
TGAAGAAGGCAAATTTAATACATTGATGTTGGATACAAAACAGTCTGTCGCCGGGCAGTTTATTGTGCAATACTGAGTATGATTTTCTACATCTACCTTATAATCTGTCTGTTTTGCTACTTTGATATCTTTGTTTTAACTTGTTAAAAAAAACTGTATTTCTCTCTTATCTTTGTCTATTGTTGATTGTTTAAGGAAAATCTACTGTTGCTGTTGTCATTCTTTAGTTTGTAGACAGGTCTCTCTTGTAAATGAGTCTTCGAGGCTCAATGATATTAACCTACCTAAATAAAGGTTGAAATAATGCGTACACGGTCGTAAAAATTGAGCATTGCACAGAAACGCCCTGCGGGCATTCACTTAGACTCTAATCCAGTACGCGTGGACCTCTGCAGACTGACATACGCCCGAGTAGAAAAGAATAGAACAGAACAGAATCAGCCTTTATTATCCCGCAGATGGGAAATTCAAGTGTAACAGCAGCAACAACAGCAACAGACAAAACAATTTACACAAAAGTACCTAAAATGAAAAAAAAAAAAATATATATATATATACACTGGAAAAAATGCCCCTCTAAAAATAAGAAAAAAAAAATGTAAAATAAGATTTTTTTGCTTGAAATAAGCAAAAAAATCTGCCAATGGAACAAGTGAAAATTCACTTGACAAGATTCTTAAAATAAGACATTTTGTTCAAGTCAAACAAGATATGCGGAATCTTGAAACTAGCTACAAAAATCTAGTTTTGAGCAATATTTTACTACAATTGTGAGCTTTTCTTGTCTTATAATAAGATTCTGATGCTCAAAAGTAGTACACTGGAGAAAAGTCTACTCTGAAAACAAGTTTAAAACAACTTAAAATTAGTTTTTTTTGGATTGAAATAAGCAAAAAGATCTGGTAACAAGTGAAAACAAGATATGCGGAATCTTGAAACTAGCTACAAAAATCTAGTTTTGAGCAATATTTTACTACAATTGTGAGCTTTTCTTGTCTTATAATAAGATTCTGATGCTCAAAAGTAGTACACTGGAGAAAAGTCTACTCTGAAAACAAGTTTAAAACAACTTAAAATTAGTTTTTTTTGGATTGAAATAAGCAAAAAGATCTGGTAACAAGTGAAAACAAGATATGCGGAATCTTGAAACTAGCTACAAAAATCTAGTTTTGAGCAATATTTTACTACAATTGTGAGCTTTTCTTGTCTTATAATAAGATTCTGATGCTCAAAAGTAGTACACTGGAGAAAAGTCTACTCTGAAAACAAGTTTAAAACAACTTAAAATTAGATTTTTTTTTGACTGAAATAAGCAAAAAGATCTTCCAACAAGTGAAAATTGTCTTGACACGATTTCTAAAAATAAGACATTTTATCTTTTTACAAGATAAACAATCTTAAACCTAGCTGCAAAAAATCTCATTCTTAGCAATATTTTACTACAATTGAGCGTGTGATGCTTAAAATTAGTATACATCCCTAAAACTTTTACTCATTTTTAGTTCTACAGATGTTTCAGATGTTTCTCCAACCCGTTATCAAATTTAACCAACAAACGTAATAACATACATGTCTTGTCAAAACATTCAAAAATTTTCTGTAATGTCAAAAAATGAAAGGTATTCTTTAACTTCAACACATTTATTTTATCACAATGGTTTCAGGAGCAATGCAACAACTACTACTCCCAATTACAACTGTAGTTAACACTTGATTATATTTTTAAAAAATAATATAAAACACCCTCAACAAAATAAAAACTATTTTTGCTATGAAAAATGGAGAGTATACTACTGGGCACCATGAAAAATGAGGGAGCCACTACAACTTCAAATGTTTAAACATAAAATGTCTTTGGGAAATGTGATGGGCACATCTCCTACCGTGAGCAGGCAGTTGGACGAACACACAATCAGAATTGGACAGGAGAGGGAGAGTTTTCCTGGGGGCTTTGAGGTCCTGTTTTTCCTGAAACACAAAGACATATTTCTGTTGGCATGATGAATCATATTTTAAGATTGTGGAATATAAGCCAGATAAATAAATAAAATAAAGAGAGAACCTGTAAAACTATCATGTTAAATATGACGCGGTTGAAAATTTGGGTGCACTAACTGTGCTGGTGAACCAAAAAAAAGTTTAGAAACACCAGTGCAATCAGTGCAAGAAGTTAATGTAGAACCATGGAAAAAAATGTATCAATTAAAAAAATGATTTTGAGTAAGATATTTCCAGCAACCTGCAAAGATTTTGTTTCTTTCCACCTTGAAAACTTTAATATCCAAATACTATGTTAGGTTTATTCTTTAAAAAATAATAACACCAATTTCTCATTAACATTCAAATAATGTATTATTGTAATTAAAAAGATAAATTAATCTACATTTCTGGAAATGTTTGAATTATCAGAATAATCCAGGTGTCAAAATGAAGCTTAAAAAACATGAATCTGAAAATGTGCTTATACAGTATAACCAAATTTGACTTAATCCTCTGTTTGATTAGATGGGTTACATACGGTCATGCTAATCACATGAAGTTGCAAAAGTAGTACAAAGATGCACACCACCAAAATAAAGTAGGACAAACTCACTCTTAGAACTGGACAGGAGAGGGAGAGCTTCCTGGGGGCTTTGGGGTGGGGGCTTGTTTTTCCTGAAACACATAAGACATCTTTCTGTTGGCATGATGAATCATAATGTTAATACAGTATTCAGATTGTGGAAGATAAACAAAACAAAAACAAGACAAAATAAATACAAAACTAAATTCACCAAACTCCTTGTCAGTAGTGCCTGAGTCGGTGTGCTGGTAGTCTCATCTGTAGACTGGTCCAGAATGATTGTTGAGTCGCTCGAAATGGCCTCATCTGTGCTCATCAAGACGGCGTCTCTTTGAAGAGCTGCAAAGATGAGCCAATTAATCAATTCCAACAAATGCTGGCCAACATCATATGTTATTAAGTCTACTAAAGCTATGACATATTTATTATTGAGGAAATGAATCGTTAGTTGCAGCTTTACCACTTTGATTGTCTCCCACTCAAGAGATGTTTTTTAGGGGACCTCACATTCTGCAATCTTTGGTTTAGTTGCGCAAACACAGTGACCTTAAGAACACATTACCGGTAATTACATTTTTTTAAATCCTCAATAAAAATGTGCAAAATAAAAAAACTTTGGTCATTAACTGGATGCATTTCACTTACCCATGAATTCGACCTTGGTCCTGTAGCATGGGGTAATACAGCTATCCTTTTAGCCATTGCTGTGATTTCAGGTTTTGGTAGGTATCTGTGTTATACAATAAAGAAAACTTAATAATAATACCATTAAACTAGGCATTGAGCACACATTGCACAAAGTACTAGCTTTTTCTTAATTGCACTGGCTACAACAAAGCATTTTTTTAACATTAATATTGTTTTAAACCAGTAAAATTGTTTACAGGTAGTTTATAAATTTTGAAAATTTAGAAGTTTCTTAGATATCTGAAATTTCAGTTCAATCAAATTTAGATTCACATCTGCAGCTAACAACTGAACACATTTTTTGTTGCTGTCTCAAAGTAGCTGTACATGAATGGATGGGAGACATGCATTTAGAGACAAGCCAGCAATAACAATTATATGCATTATTGATTTTAAAATTGTATTGTTATTCAGTTTTCATACTATTAACTGAGATATGTATTAATGTTCACAGCAACAGCAAATCATAAAAGAGTAGGGTTCTCTCCATTGTATTATTGCAATATTTTTAATAATTTATTGCCAAGTGTAGCGGAATTCAGTTTTTTTCCTTTGCGCCGGTGGAGAATGTGCAGTTAGCATTTAGCAACATAGCATTTTCCTACAGCGGCTATCGCCTGCGCTCGCACACACACGTCACTAAAGACGTAAAAACTTTTATTTAATATTGGTATGATCATTACAACAACTTTTGCCCATGTCTCAGTCTACATTATAAACAACTTTGTATAAATACGTTACCTCTTAACGTCGACACAACCGCGTCATAGCCATGAGGTTCAAAAGATTTACCTGACTAAATAAAGGTTGAATGAATGAATAGCTCATCCACGCTGTTAGCTGTTCCTAGCTAGCGCTGTTCGGCGCTAGCTCGCGCCGCTACTTTTTATTTCACGTCAGCTGCAACGTTGAGCAACGTTGAGCTATAAAAACACGATTAAACATCGATAAGAATGTGTAATGCGCATTACAACGACAGAAACTCTGTACAAATAACTTTATCGTACTTGAGAAAAGGTAAGAGAGCTTACCTAAAAGCCACCGTCGCAAGTTTTACTAAAAGTCCAAGACTGCGCATGCGTACTGTCTGCGCCGCACGCAGCTGAGAGAGAAGCCTTCTTCTTCTTCTTCTTCTGTGAGGTTTTACGGCAGCTTACATCCTTCCGGTGTATTACCGCCATCTAATGGTACCATCCCTAAACTACTTCAATTCTTCTGTTGACTCTTGTTCTACTAAAAAGAAACTGTCCAGATGACCTGATTGAGAATTATTGGATTTGATACCTGGATTATTGAGCATGAACTTTTTTGTCTTGTTCTTTTTGTTCACATTCTTAAAATTGTAACTGTATCTGTATTGAAATAATAATAAAATAAAAAATAAAATAAAAAATAAAAAGCCTGTTGATGTCAAGTAAAACAAAGTATTTACGTCCACCTTTACTAGATCCCATTCCAAAACGCTCTTCAAACTGATAGGGCATGTGACTTATTTTTTCATTTGGTCAAGTAGAGTTTTCCTTTCATCCGAATATTTAAAACATTCCAAAATGAAGTGCTGCACTGACTCTGTATCCTGGCAAAAGTCACAACGTCCACTATTGTGTTTCCCTATAATAAACAAAGTACTGTTCAGCTTCATATGACCTATTCTTAATCTTGTTAACATTGATTCCTCCCTCAGAGAGCCCATACCCAGAAATCCCTTTTTTACTATTTTTTCCCCTTGTCTCAAACGTAGAAAAATATACTCTGATGCATGCTCAATAATCCAGGTAGAAAAATCTAAAAAAGCTAAGTCTGGTCCTCTGGACATTCAAAAAATAAAACAAAACAAAGCAAAAAAAAAATGTAGAAACGTTTCGTCTTTCGTCCGAAAGACTTCCTCAGTCTGAGTTGCTGTGTTCAGCTCAGTCTTATAAATAGCACCCTCCCACAGTGTTGCACAACCAGTTGGCTGATGACAGCCTGAAACCAGCTGCTCACATGATCAAGGAGGGCCATCAGCCTAACAATGGATCATTAGCACCCTGATGGTTGTTTGCTATTCACAGAGGGCTGAGTGATACTAGCAATAACAGCATTGTAAGAGGGGGACAGTTGAACCCGGAGGCCTCCACCCCTGTTTAATGAGCTGAACACAGCAACTCAGACTGAGGAAGTCTTTCGGACGAAAGACGAAACGTTTCTACATTTTTTTTTTGCTTTGTTTTGTTTTATTTTTTGAATGTCCAGAGGACCAGACTTAGCTTTTTTAGGTAGAAAAATATGTTTATGGTAAATGAAGCTTATTTATATAGCGTTTTCCAGCCCCCTATGAGGGGCCCCAAAGCGCTTTACAATACCAACCATCCACCCATTCATACACACATTCATACACACATTCATACACTGGTAGCGGCAGACCAATGCAAGGCGCCATCCAGTCCTACCGGGAGCAACTCGGGGTTAAGTGTCTTGCCCGGGGACGCAAGGACACATGGTGTGGGGAACCAGTATTCGAACCTCCAACCTTCTGATCGGGGGACGACTGCCATTACCACTACGCCACGGCCGCCCCACGGCCGTTTAATCTGTCCTAACCACATATTATTTCATTAAAATCAATTATATGTTAAATTATATGTTAAAATAAATATGTGAAATGAACCTGCATTATTTGTCTATTTAATATAAACTGCACAGTAGGTATGTTTATGTAGTATTCAGCCTTGGAAAAAAATACAATGTAGAAAATGTTAATGAACTATTGGTTTAAAGAAATTGTAATAGGACAATGGAGTCTGTCCAAAATTAAAGAGAACCTGTATAAAAAATAGAATGTTTAATACTTTGAGTGGGCATGCTGATCAAAGAAGCAGATTTGTCTTAATTCAAGTTAGTTTGTTATCTTGAAACAAGATTTTTCACGTTTTACAAACCTCACGACAACTGCAAATGTTTATGAAATGTCAGAAAAGCTTGTTTCAAATAAGAAATGACTCAAAACAAGATATTTTCAAGACTTTTTGCCTTATCAAGATTTTCAAGATGCATTGTCTCAAAACAAGTTGTTATGTCTTACTTAGAAATATGGTTTTGACTTATATTAAGTGTGATAAGAGGTTTTGACTTGAAATTAGAAAATTATACTTGGTAAGATTTTACGTTTTTGCAGTGTATATAAAAAGTAAGATAAACAATATCAATAATAATGTTCAGTATGTATTAGAATATTGAGAATGGCAGACTATTTACAGTACAGTAGTACAGTATAGGCAGTGTGTGTGTTTTAGCAGAGGTCAGCATGTATTTAATACTTACTGCGTTTGTTGAGAGCAGTGATGGTTATAAAGTCTAACAGCTGCTGGGAGGAAGGACCTGCGGTAACGCTCCTTTGTGCATTTAGGATGCAGTAATCTGTCACTGAAGGATCGCTCCATTTCAGCAACACTGGGGCCTTAAGACTCATGTACTTTTGCTACTGAAATACTTCAAACTGTTGGTAAATTGTGACTTTTCATACAGCTCCCAACAGTCAGAATATATTTTCATACTTTTTTTTTGTTGGTAAAATACGCATTGTATGAAACAAAGTAAATCAACAACAAAAAACGTGTTGTTTATGACATGTCTCGCTCCTTTGAGCACTATGTCAACATTACTGTATGCATACAATCAACATTTCCAGTTCTTTTCATTTTTGGGAAACTTATGCAAACACACGTATAAATCTGATGCATACATGTCTTAATTTCCACACAGGAAGAAGCAAACAAAATGTATATAACCTGATGATTACTGCTTACCTCTCAGGTAGACCTTTCCTACATGTCCAGACGCATGCTCAATAATCCAAGTAGATTAATTTAAATCCAAGTAGATTAATTTAAAAAGTTTGAGTACAGTCCGCTGAAGAAGAATTCGCCCAGAGGACTTGGCTCAACCTTATTAGAGTTATTACAGTTTTTACAATTCTAAATTATACTCATTAATATGCAGGATGCTTCTTGTTGAAATAAAATCTCTGGCTCTAATTAAATAGCAATGTTTATGCATGAGATCTGGAAATAAGTTTACAATATATACCCGCTACAGTCGGATGGAGCGATTTGGTTTCATTTGTCAACACAAACTGCTGGGTGACACACCAATGCATGTTGGCAGCAGGAGCCACCAGGAGAAACAATTTGTGTTTCCAAATACTTCCATTGCTCTATTTACTGAATGACATTTACACAATGTTCTACAAAGAGGTGAGCGGAGGTAAGCTGCTGGGATGCATCCTGCTGCGCCTCAGATACCACACTGAGTTTTGTTATGCTGTGCTTGCTGTTTGAGATGCTGTTCCGTCATGAATCAGTTCATAAAATTACTTTTTCATTTAAACCAAACCTGGAATAATATTCATTTTTCATGAGCCAGCATGCAATTGTGGCAGGTTAGTCTGCAAGGTTGCGATGTTGCAGAGCAAACCCTGTTTGTATAATTTTTGTTTTGAAAAATAAATAAATAAATAAATAAAATGGACTTGCAAATCCACTGTTGAAGTATGGTAATTTTGTGTGCTTTAGTCAGACTTATAATGTCAGTAGCAGATCAGGTAATAGGCTTGTTAAAAAAAAGAAAAGAAAAAAGACACAATTTAATAATTTATGCCTTTTACAGTTTGCCTGGGTGAAACGTGTGCTTGTAATTTCCCATCAGCCATGAAATATGATCTTTCATTCATTTTTGTCAAACGTTAAGTGAGCACACAACATCCAGTTGACCGTAAACATAGAAAAATTAGTTTTGGGTTAACTTTTTAGTTTTTCAATTTAAGTGTTTGCACCAAAATGTACAATAGTCCCTTGATACTTCGCAGTTTGACTTTTGCAGACTTGCTCTTTCACAGATTTTCAAAGTAAGATTGGGGTCTTACTTTGGGGTCCGGAATGCAACTTCTGTGATAAATGAGAGACTACTGTACGGTCAATAATTATATTTTAAAATACAGCACTAATTTATTGTAATTTAAAACCATAACAAAACCATAATTTATCAGGCTAGCCCATAGTTGACTAAAAATTGCTGATGTATTTTGTAGATCTAAATAATCTTCATTCATTCATTCATTCATTCATTCATTCATTCATTCATTCATTCATTCATTCATTCAACCAACCTTTATTTAAACATATAAATCACATTGAGCCTCAAAGACTCATTTACAGGCAAACATTTACTGACATCTACCTTGAGTCTGTTGATCCACTCAGTTCCGAAACATCAAAATGAAATGGCCACACCACTGGACCGTGCCTGAGAGTAATACCCAAGATTTGATCCATTCCTGTAAAATCATTTTAGTCTGGGTGCTCGAGGCACAAACCAAGCCATCATAGGCAGGCAGTATGACCAGGTCCAAATTTCCTGCTGACAACTTCCTTGTTTGTTGATAAACTAGGAACCAGCCGAATACAAAAAGCAGGAAATCAGTTATCATAAATCCAATTATATATGAGTCCTTAACATCCACAAATGACAGCAGAGATAGATATGTCATCAAGTCTTCCAAGTTGATGAGATATCCAGCTGTGTCCATGCCAACAGGGCACATCAGCTCACCTAAAGCCAGTCTTATCTTCAAATAAATGTATCAATTGTGTTGATGGACCAACTGACCAAATCCACAGCAGAATTATGATTTGAAAAATTTGTAGAAGAGAAGCTCTAAAGCAGTTTCACAGATGGGACAGAACAAAGGAAAGCAGAGAGGGAGAGGAGGAGAAAGGTGTCTGCCCTTGACAAGTGAAAGTGTTGAAGTCTATGAATGTTCAGTTTGTAACTAGAATCACTATTAGCTTTTGGAAATACCTACATATACTAATGAACAATTATTAATTATTATAATCATCAACCAAAAAATATAGCAAATGGAAATTTAAAGGTCACAGACCATAGACAACTGAAGTCAGATGACCCCACTTTACAATATTACTAGTTTTAACACTCTTTTATCATTAGGCATTCCTATTCACAATTAAATAGATAACATGTTTCCAATTAAACCAATTTAGAAAGGTAATACACATAGACAAACCCTATTAAATACAATATTACACATTTAACTCAAATTAAACTGCCACAGTCATCTTTGTTACCCTTCACTTTCTTTCCTGAGGCTTTTTATTTAATCTGTGGCAAGAACTAAAACTGTATTCAATGCTCCCCTGCATCAGTAAATACTGATATAGCAGAGCTTTTCTGTCGTCAGATTGTATTGATTATCTGTCAAGTAACGACTGCAAGATAAAGTTAAATATTTTGTGCACACAGATTAAATTAAAATCTGTTTTTTGGTGATAAAATATGCATTTTGGATGTCAGTTCCTCACTTTCTTCTTGAACTTGCAGCAGCGAGTATTGACATGCTCTACAGAGCTATCGACAATAGACAGAGGTGAGTTCAGTGTCAGAATCTTTCCTCACATGTGAGTTCAAACTTCAAGTACCACAGGAGTCCTTGAGCTGACAGATGAAAGGTTGGAGGTGCAGAAAGGAGAATCAATTTAGGTGGAGAGGTTGCAACACAAGGCGTGAAGTGATTGGACATTTGGAAACTGTGCATCATCCTGTTTGGAAAAACTCCGGTGTGAAGAGATGCATCACCGGAGGGAAAGTCGGTCAGCATGATTCTCTTTGCACAAGGTTGAATCTTTAAATAATTGAACAAGAAATAAAAGGCCGAGGTTGATTGAACAATTTTTGTAACATAAAGAGAAAATTTGCCCCAGGACACACATTTAAATGTAAAAAAGTGAAGGGAATACAGAAACCCCCCCATTACACAACGGTATTTTCCTCTAATGAGGTGTCAGATCCAGTGAGTAATACTTGACTTGCATATAAATGGAAAATCTGAAGTACTTGTTCTTGAAATCTTTCCAATTACTTCAGTAAGTTTTTTTTTTTTGGGGGGAGATGGATTTTTTTTCTTGCAAATAACCTTACCAGCAATTTTCCTGTTACATCTTATAGCATAAGAAGTAGATAAATGTCTTTCATCTACACGATGGACTCTTATGAAAGCAAGAGGTCATATCATGTTTTTTTTCTCACTTTTATAATAGCCAAAAGCTTTTGAGAAATGTTTAAAGGTTCACAGAGTTAATAAAAACAACTCACAAATAAATATTTTCAATCAGTGCTAACAATCCAATCCATGTTTTATGGGATTTTAGTTGGTCATCTTACAAAATTAAATTTGTTTGTGCAGAATAGCAACAAGAGCTAAATTGTTGGTAAATACTGTATTTATTCAGAGGTACTCGGCACAAATTAGAGCTAAAATTAGATTCCATGTGGAGAGAGCAACTATTGCCCAATGAAGGACGCAACAATGGCAATGTTAAAAAGTGTAATAGCTTGTATTAAGTGCCACATTTATCTTACTTGTCTGATCCTGCTCATAAGACTCTTGATGCACTTTAACAACTCAGGCACTATTTTAATCAGATGTGCCATTAAGTGCAGCGAGGGCCCCACACCTGCTATTATTAGCAGTTAAAGTGTGAATGCAGGACACTTAGAAATACAATATGCTACGATTCATTGCTGTCCTTTGCAGGGACGACATTTTGTACATTAATTTTGCAATAACAAAGAACTCCTGATAAATTGCGCCGCTATAATTGGAACAGCCTCTGTGAAAATAAGGAGACACATTTGCATTATTTCTTAATATTGGCAGATATGAATATATCAGGATTTGATTATAGTTTCAAAATGTGTGACACCCTGTAAAGGAACCTTCTGACTGACAGCAAATCTAATAATGTGATGATTAAATTGCATATCCCATCCTTCCGCAGGAACATTATTTTTTTTTAAATCTTGACACAATAACACACCACCCGGCAAGTATCACTTAATTGCTTATTACAGCCAGAGTGAGAAGCTACCAATTCTGAGGCAAGACAAAATAACATCTGCTACACTCACATTTCAAAGTAATCTCTGGCTAGACAAGTTTGCATCCAGATAAACAAGCCCACACTGAGTTTTCCTCCTGTGTTATTAATATTCTGGTCATTACTGTAGCATTCTGGAAACAAAGAAGCCCAACGAAAGTGGTGATGAGGCTACAGATGGCAGATAAGGCTAGCTTTCAAAGAGCTCTCTGTAATGGACACCCACTTTATATGGGAATATGAGACCCCCTCACTCTCTCCTACTGCAAACTTTGTGTCATGACCTCCAACACAGTTTGCTGAGCTTTTATACAAACTCGACTGCTGCAGGCCGTGTTCAGGCATAAAGGATCATGGATGGACTCACTGCAGGGATGCTGGTGTGCAAAAGCTGCAACAAACCAACTACAGAAGAAGAAAAAACAGAAAATCTAAAAGGGGTTACTGCCCTGCAAAATAAAACATTGGCTATATATTTTTGGAATAAAGCGCTCAAGGTCAGAGATGAAAGAGAAGAAGGATAATTAATGTGAATGTTACCAGTAAGCAGTGCTTAGGAACAGTTTAGTAATATTCACAAGTTAATAATATCACAAAAAACTAGACATAATAATCTTGACTATTCCACCTTTTTCACCTTATTGAAAAAAAGAGTCAGCTGCATTGTTCAAGCAAAAGACCCATCAAGTTACTAATGACTGCACTCAAACTTCATTTGATAGAAATTACATGCACTCCTGTTTGACCTACTAAGACATAAACATGAACAAGACTGTGAAATGCTTTAGTCAAATGAATATTGCAAACAAGACATTCTTGTGTAGAGGTACAGAGCATGAAACCATAAATATAAAATATATATTTTGTCATGCAGCATGTTTACTGCAGCTGTACAGACTGCATATGAAATGTAAAGTTTGGAAACAAAAGTATGTTTTCTTTTCTGTCAAAGTCAGCACAAGTTTTAAATGTGTAGAGTTCCTTACAATGCACATCACTATTTACCCAGAGCCATAGATGAGCCCCCAAAAGTTTGGAATGAAAACAGTTTTGAAAATGTGCTTGAGAGGTATTGATAAACTGAGCAAGGTGGCCCATAGTAGTGCTTTATACATGTAGCCCAGAATTTTGTGCAGCACTCGTGTCAATGCCAACGTTTTAAGCACGTGTTGTGCAAAAAAGTATATGTTAGGGATTATGGTCAGCCATGAGCACAACACATTTTAGGTCAATTTGAAACCACTTCAGTTCCTGCTCAAACGCTCCTGCAAGCACCTTGCAAATGTTGGATGTGGTCTATCATGTGTGCTAAGATTCATAGCTGGCTGTAACTATCATACCCATCATTGCACCCTGCATTCACTGGTTAACTGGTCATCATTAACTTTGCACAGACTTTCATACTGGTATATCTTCATTTTTCATCTTTAAATCACTTCTTGGTCTGTTGTCTTCATGCCTCTCCTCGCACATGTCACTTTGTGAGTGCAGCTACAGCGTGCGCTCTCAAGAGTGTTCCCTCAGTGCAGGCCAAACTTGGCAAAAGAGCTTTATCCTACTCCACTCCTATAATTTGGAAAACATTGCAAAAAGATCTGAAGTTGTCGACCTTGACCTCTCTACAGGATAAAATAAAAACGGTTAAGTTCATGGCAAAAAACACAGACGTTCCCATTTTTAGTATTTTACATCATGTTAAAATGTAGCTGTTTTTGTTTCATTTTTGTAACATTTATTTTATTTACTTTGAGTTTTATATGCTTTTATATGATTGTCTGTTGTTGTCTGTACCTCATCTACATTATTTGTTTAAAACAGGTCTCTCTTGTAAATGAGTCCTCGTGACTCAATGTGACTAACCTGTGTAAATAAAGGTTGAATGAAAATCTGAAAGCTGATTTTTGTGTTTCCTAAAGTCAGTTGGCGTTGGTAGACATTTTGAACTGTGTCGACTCCTAAAGTTAATTATAGACATACACACCTAATTTGTGTGGGATTGCTCTTAAAATCTGTCCATGGTATTATATTAGGCAGCACAGAAGCCTGTTGGAGTCAATCTCCCCACCATCACAGACATTGACACCTCTAGATGTAGGAAGAGGGCCACCTGCATCATGAAGGACCCCACTAACCCAGCACACACACTTTTTGCCCCGCTCCACTCAGGCAGGAAGTTGAGGAGCATTAAATGCTGAGGAACATCTTCTACCCTGATGCTGGATCCCCACCGCACGCATCTCGCGCAGCCGAAGCAGCCACTTTACATTGAAAGTCTATGGGGCCGCGCATCTTGGAGCAGCGGGGCGTGACGCGGCGCGCCTTCCGCATTTCAAGCAGCGCATCAGGACCCGGCAGCCCCTTTTCACGCACGCGCGCGCAGCCAGCAGCCACTGTAGAAGCTGGGTTTGTCCTGCTTCTTCTGCTCGCAGATTATCAGCAACCACTCGGGAGAGACTCTGCAAAACAGCATCCGGTAGGAAAACCTGGCATTTTTAAAGTTGCTGCTGTACATCTCCCCAAACATAAAAAAAAAAAAGTTTTAATCTCAACAAATACTTTTTGAGCTGCAGTTCGGCTCGTAGAAAACACACACAAGTATTGACGAGGCACGTACAGCTGGTTTTATCTGCCCAGTGTACATAAACAACACGGATCTGACCGGGAAGGGAGCCACGACACGCTCCTCCCACTGCGCGTCTGCAGACGTTAGTGGGGACAGACATCTGTTGTAAGCAGCAAACACAGAGCATTAGGAGCATTTGGATGCGTGCGGTGGGGATCCAGCATGAGGCTGTTAGACTCATGAATCCCTAGTCAGGGATATCACTGTGAAAATTACTGTGAAAAAAGTTACTGTGGATAAAAATCACTGTAATGCCACTTGATTGTCGGTATGTGCTGTTGACTATCCATGATGTTCATTCATACTCATCTGCTCACACAGACTCATGTTTGTGCTGCTGTTGTTTGGCACATTGTTTTTACTATTAGTGCTTACGTTTTCTTAGTTTAGCATGTTCCTTAGTTCATGTCTTGGGTCTTATTACTGTTTTTCTTTACAATTTGTACAAATGTATTTTTGTTGGATGTAACTGGGACCATGTGTACATATTTTTGTTCCACCTCATGTAATGTGAACGACAATAAAGACACCATGACCTTGATGTTTTGCTATTGCAGAGATATAGAACAAAAAAACTGATCTGAAATAAGATGTTTAGGCGATGACGCTCTACTACTAACACACAAAAATGTAGCTTAATAGCTATAAAACGGACAGAGTTATAGCTATGTTTGTGTTTTTATAAGATCGGCTAACAAACAATAATAAAGCATGTGAGACGTGCACAGATTTGTATGACTCATGCAGTCATTAATCCTTCAACTGATAAACTATTCTCAGCTGGAGCAACAACACCACCAGCCTGATCAAGAAAGGTCATCAGAGACTCTACTTCCTCAGACGGCTGAGACGAGCTGGTCTGAGCAGCCCAGTCCTCACCTCCTTCTACAGGTGTGCAGTGGAGAGCATCCTGTGCTCCAGCATCAACGTGTGGCATGGAGGCTGCACAGTTGAGAGAGGAAAGCTCTGCAGAGAGTGGTGAAGGCTGCACAGCTGTAGAAAGAAAAGCTTTACAGGAGTGGTGAAGGCTGCACAGAAGTCTGTTGGAGTCAGTCTCCCCACCATCACAGACATTTACACCTCCAGATGCAGGAAGAGGGCCACCTGCATCATGAAAGACCCCACTCACCCAGCACACACACTTTTTGCCCCACTCCCCTCAGGAAGGAGGCTGAGGAGCATTCAAGTGTAGAACCACTAGACTGAGGAACAGCTTCTACCCTGAGGCTGTTAGACTCATGAATAAATAACCAGAATAATCACTGCAAAATATCACATCATGTTGCTGCTGATCTGTTTCATGTTGCTGTGTTCATTCGTGCCCATCTGCTCATACAGACTCATGTTCGTGCTGCGGTTTAGAGTGATGTTTTTCTATGATATTAGTGCTTAGTGTATTTTTTTAAGTTGATGTTTTTCTTAGTTCATATCTTAGATTTTATTACTGTTCTTATCTTACATTTTATTGTTGGATGTAACTGGGACCCTGTGTACATAATCTCGTTTCATCACATGTACCACATGCGGTGCAAATGACAATAAAGATTCTCTGACTCTGACTATTATTAATGTTCACCCGCATACACAGTTTTTATTCAAACAAACTTCAAACTTAAACTTCATTTAAAATGTATCAAGTTGTACAAATGTAACAAGTTGAGCTGAACGCAGCTTCTCAGACTGAGGAAGTCTTTCGGACGACAGACGAAACATTTCTACAATTTTTTTGTTTTGTTTTGTTTTTTGAATGTCCAGAGGACCAGACTTAGCTTTTTTTTTTACATTTTTCTATCTGGATTATTGAGCATGCATCAGGGTATCAAGTTTTGTTTTTCAAATGACGAGTACATTTTCAGTTAAAACATTTTAATGTAACGTCAGAAATATATCTGCTGTGGTACGTTAAACTGTGAAGTTTTATTTGACTTTGAGCCAAAGCACATTTTAAGAAGCTGTGAATGTTCTACACTCAGTCATCACATCTTATTTAGCAATAATTCATTCTGAGGAGTTGACCTGCAGCGTGACCTCATGTTCAGCTTTCATTTCAGCGAACACAAAAAAGAAGACAAATTTAAACGGCTACTTGAGACAGAATTCATGAACAAACTGATGCTCAAATTTGTTTTTCCCATGGCCATGACATGAAACACATCAGTGCTAAAATATTAAAATAATGTTGTCAGGTGTGTTAAAAGGTGACTTTTTTCAGTTTTTTTTTATAATTAAGATTTCAGATGTTCTCATTGAGGTGTGACTCAATTCACTTGCTTAATAAAATCTGCTATCTGATGACTTGTAAACACATATCTTTAATTTCTCATTTCAAAGTCTATATTTAAATGTTTTGTTTTTCATGACAGACTGATAAAAGCTTTTGTTAGGTTTGACATATCTTGCTTGCACCCTTCATCAGCTGTGTATCTTATCGTGCAACACTCATCCATTGTAGCGATTATATTTACTCTGTGCTGCCGTAAGCACCTTTCCCAACAGATTATATGAATTAGGGCCTTATTATGGGCTCCGGTCAGGAGCTGCATGTACAGGTGATTTGTAATGAGGACAGTGCCGAGGTGAGTCAGCAGCAGGAGCTCAGGAGGAAAACCCTCGGCTCAGCTGCAGGATGAACGAAGGACACTCCATGTGTCTCTCATGCTCCGCTTGGAGACGGAGCAAGACAAAACTTCAACATATGAAATTCAGAAAAGGCAACAAAAAAAATACAAACAATATTGCAAAAAGAGACAACACATCAGAGCCAGTTTGATTCATAGGAATTTATCTGTATTTTTATATTCTTTTGTAGCAAAATGTTTTCACACAAACAGTTCTTTTTTTGTTGTTTGTTTTTGTCGTAGAACTTCAGGTGAGAATCATGTCTATGTTGGATCAGGTACACATTTAGATTTTTACTGTTAGTTGGTGGACTTCATGGTGATGATGCATGGTGCCACAAGCTGAGAGGCTGAATGAATACTTCACACAGATCAATAACACACCTGTGCACCCGGGTGCCTCTGGTGAAATCTTAGCATGCAGATGGTTTTGATTTTGTCTGCATGCCCACCCAATTTTCTCCTAAAGAAAAAACAGTTTTCTAAAAGATAGCAACATTTATGTGGTGGTTTGAAGCAAAGAAACATGAAATGAACGAATAAGAAATAAATGTAACATTTGGTTAATTCTCTTTAAAATATTCCTTAGACAATTTGTTCAATATTTAATTTGACTTTTTTTTTTTACATTATTGTTAACACAAGAGGGTGCATTATCAAAAGCAAGGTCTGCAAAAGCAACAACACCCTTGTTAGGCTGATTGGTGACTCTAAATTGACCCTAGGTGTGAGTGTGAGAGTGGATGGTTGTTTGGTGTGAGTGAGACAGGTCCCTCTTGTAAATGAGTCCCCGTGACTCAACGAGGCTAGCCTGTATAAATAAAGGTTGAATGAATGAATGAATGAATGTTTTGCTGTTAATAAACCTGTGTTATGATATTTAAATAAAAATAAAAACTGTGCTAGCTGAGAATTTGGAAACATCTTTAACTTTGTCTTTTTAAAGATACTTTTAGTAATAAAATAAATATGTATTTGTAAACTAAATATAGAAACCTCTGCAGCTACAGTGTTGATTTAAAAAAATAATCAACCATTAGAAATGGATAATTCCAACAACTATAAATGGAAAATTAAGTTTTAAGGAGGATTTTTTTTACCTTATTAAATAAAAAGTCTGTATATTTATACACCTTACTACAAAACTCCTGAATAATGCACACATTGTGCAACATGATCATTACAGTTATTGAGCACAGAACGTTGATTATTGATTTATTTGTAGGCTGATATGTGTTGTTGGTGTCAATAGTTACACCTAGTTGTGCAGAAGGTATCTGTTTGTTCTTTAAATGATTTTGAAATGCCAAGTGATTGCAAAAAGATTACTGGTATTAAGACTTCATATGATTTATAAAGTTGCATGAACCAGATTCTTGTTAAACACCACCAGAAAGTGAATGAGATAAGAAAAAAATTATAATTGAGGGAGCATTTCAGTAAAACTCTGCAGCTTAAATTCTAAATATCTGGATCTGCAAGCAATAAAAGCAAGCCTGCATGAAGATTTACCAGTTGAGGTGTGTGAGGAAAA
>JBBPBX010046567.1:8980-26545 GCA_038048925.1 Garcialebias charrua | reverse complement strand
TGATGCCCATCCATCTTTCTCTTTTTTGCCCTTCACCTCGCTTAACACCTGAACTTCGTGGGACTTCTCTGTTGTCGCATCGCTCGACTGAGGTGAGCTTGCTCCCTACACTGAGCGTACAGAGAAATTTTCCTGCGTATTGCTGGGCTGGCGAAAGCTAGTCCAGCGTTTTTCTACTTACCTCTAAGTTTTCTTCTTTTTCTGCAGCTGTTTCGCTCGACGGCGCTAACTGCATCACAACCTCCTGCTAATCATTAGCAGGCTAACCAGCAAAAGCAAGACGACGGAGAAGACGGCTTCGAACAAAAGAAAACTAGGAACAACTTCGCCGCTTCTCGCCGGACATGGCTCCCGAGAAGGGAAAACGGAGGACAAGGAGGAAGAAAACCAGGACGACGTGTCCTCGCTCGCGCCCATGCCCCAGCGGCTGCGGCTACTCCCTCTCGGCGACGGACACCCACGAGGCCTGTCCTATCTGCCTAGGGATTCTGCACGCGAGGAAAGCGCTGGAATTCCCAGACTCCTGCTCCCACTGCCGTCGAATGTCGGCGTAGTGAGGAAACGACGTGCTGACGCGTTGGCCAAATCCATGGCTAGGAATGCAGCGCTGAAGGTTGCACGTCGCACTAAAGTGCTCGCTCCTGAACCGGAGCTCGAAAATGTGGACCTGGAATGCAGCGGTCGAGTCGGAGAGGACAACATGTCGGACTCCTCAGTTGCCGTTGAGGACTCGACACCCAAAGTGTCCGACCAAGACGCTGAATATAGTCACAGAGGACAAACTGTGGATTCCTCCCAGAACCTGGCACAAATCCTTCCGGAACCGGACTTGTCGGTACCTGCTCTGTTCGACATGTGTCATAGGGCGGCGGATGCCCTGCAGGTCACGTGGCCAGACCCCACGCCTCGCCAACAGGCTACGAGGCTAGCGGGAAGCTACTTCTACGCGAAGCAGCCGACAACGTCGCAGAAAATGCCCATTTTTCCGGACTTCCTCATGGAGCTCAAACGCTCCTGGGCGGAACCCGGAGCTTCCATCATGCTGCCATTATCCCGACTCCTTGATGTTGCGGGAATGGAGACAGTGGGCCTTGCCAGCGCACCCCTGATAGAGGAGACTCTGGCGGCTCACTTGGCCCCCACAGCCACGGGGACGAAACCAGCGCTACCCAGCAGGGCCTGCCGCGCTTCGGAGAAACAACTCGAGAAGTGCTACAAGGCTCAGGGCCTCGCAGCTCGCGCAATGAATGCATCGTCCATGGTGCAGGCGTACCTGGCAGAAAAACTGCAAGATATCCAGGTAACAAAAGACGAGCAGGCCGCAACGGAGGCCATGGAGGAGGCCCGCCGTGCCTCTGACCTCGTGCTCCGCATGATGGGGACAATAGCCATTTCCCAAGGCAAAGCAATGGCGGAAATAGTTGTCGTCCAGCGCCATCTTTGGCTAACATTGTCGGACCTCCCGGAAAACTAGAGGTCCACTTTCCTCCAGCACCCGATCGAGTTGACGGGACTCTTCGGGGGAGCCCTGGAACGCGTCCAGGCCAGGCTGGAACAAAGACGCAAACAGGCGGAAGCCCTCCGTAAGGGGTTGCCGAGGAAAAGCTTTGCACCCCCAAAGGGAGATACGCATGGCCTCCCACGGAAGAGACCCATTGGTGATGGTGAAACATTACAGTACCGGCCGTGGACCTCTTCAGTGACCCCGTGTGGAAAGCAGACTCGAACCTGATGAAACAGGACGAAGTGATAATTTTACAGGTTTGCCCGCCCACGTGGTACGGGAACCTAACTTTTTGAGCCCAGTCTCTCCTTGTAAAAAACTACGAGGAGCTAGTGGCATGTGTGCACCAAACATGACTCGCCTATTGCATGTGTAAACAAAACAAACACTGTTTCAGACATGTACAAAAATAAAAGTACCAAAGCACAGACTGCCCTGGTTCTTGACTCGAGTCCCATTTTTATAAACAAACCATGTGGTCAAACTATGAACCGCAGCGAGATACACGAGCTCTGCCAGAGATGGTCAGATCTCGCAATATCTTCTGTCGGGCCGACCAACCTGCTCGAAAGAGCGCAAGAGGGGTCAAAGGTCACCCCTTCGGCGCTAAAACACGACAAGCAGCAATTCATCATGCCCTCCAGGCTCAGCGTGCATGCGCAGGCCTGGAAGGCGTGTTTACCAAATGATTGGGTCATGACAACGATATGTCATGGGCTCAAGTTGAAGTTCTCAAAAAGACAGCTCCTCTTCACAGGGGTGCTGCAATCTAAGATCAACCCTACACATGCATACGTGCTAAGAGAGGAAGTTTCGACGATGCTGCAAAAGGGAGTGATTAGTTTGGTCTCGGGACGCAAACTACGCTCTGGCCACTACAGCAAGTACTTCCTGGTGCCCAAAAATGATCATTTCCTGAGACCGATTCTGGATCTCAGGACTCTCAGCAAGAGGATTAAAACATTTAAGTTCAAGATGCTTACACTGCGGCAAGTTCTCCAGTCTGTGAGACCTGGAGACTACGCATGTACAATGGATTTAAAAGATGCCTATTTTCATATAGGCGTGTGGAGGAAACACAGAAAGTTCCTCCGCTTTGCCTTCGAGGGAAACGCTTATGAATTCAAAGCTTTACCCTTCGGTTTAAAGACTGCTCCGCGTACATTTACTAAATGTCTGGATGCAGCCCTGGCCCCTCTTAGGAATCAAGGCCTCAGGGTCATGAATTACTTGGATGACCTACTGATTCTGGCTGAAAGCAGAAAGCAGGCCCAGTCACACTCCCTTAAGGTGATTTCTCATCTGGAGTCTCTCGGTTTTGTCATAAAACGCTTTGGGACACCCTCAAAGGGGGCTGGAAAGCGCTACTGTATATAAATAAGCTCCATTTACCATAAACATACAAAAAAGCGATTCGACTCATCACGGGTTACCGTATTTCTGGGAGTACAGATCGACATTGTCCGGTACAGAGCATGGCTCTCGAAGGATCGAGTTTCCTCCATTCGCTGTTGCCTGGAAATATTTAAACTGGACCAACGGGTCCCTGTGAAAACCTGCCAATGCCTTTTATGGTGCATTCAGACCAAACAGCTTTTCAGCAGCAGGAGCGTCCAGTTTTCATGCAAAGTCAATGGTGGACGCGCTTCCAGCCACGTCTTGGCGTCGGGCGTCACGTCGCGTGCGTGTTGAGCGTGCTGGGAAGCGTTTT
This sequence comes from Garcialebias charrua, assembly GCA_038048925.1. Lineage (NCBI taxonomy): Eukaryota > Metazoa > Chordata > Actinopteri > Cyprinodontiformes > Rivulidae > Garcialebias > Garcialebias charrua. Next base: position 23,330 of record JBBPBX010046567.1, on the reverse strand, counting down.
TCCGTGCACGTGAACCGGCTTCAGCCTCCAAACCGCGCATTCAACATGCTGAAGATTTCGCGGTTCAAACTTTCAAACGCCGCTCAACTCTCCCTGATTGGTTGGTGTGTCAACCAATCAGGGAGAGTCGGGGGGAGAAGAGAGGAGGAGAAGAGAGGAGGAGAAGAGAGGGCGAGAGTCCCTGTGTGACGCGGAAACGAGGGTGCGCGCGCACTATGTGACGTATTGTTTGTTGGTCACAGAAAAGACCCGCGAGGTCGTGGACTATGGAAGAGAAACTCATTGTAGCTGTGTGTTCGCGACAATTCCTTCACGACCAGTCAAGTGTGCTCCACAGAGACGGAAATAAAAGGCTCCTCGCCTGGCGGAGTGCGCACTGCGCAGGACTCTGTGCGCAGGACTCTGTATACCGGTAAGCTCCTCCCACACACCCAGCAGCTGTTTCGCGTTCTGGCGTTCAGGTCCAAGTAGGTCTGGACACCAAGTGCGTCCACTTGCGTGCGTGACAAGCTTTTTGGAGGTGGAAACGCTGTTTGGTCTGAATGCACCATTAGGTCTCTTGGCAGCAGCCATTCCCTGTGTACCACACGCATTACTGAAAATGTGGCCCATACAAGTATGGCTAAACCAACGAATACAACCCGCCCTGCCTAGTCAAGCAGGAAAGGTTAGGATAGATTCAGAGTGCCTGAAGGCCCTGGAACCCTGGAGAGATTTGTCCGTTTTCACGGAAGGGGTCTCACTGGGAAGGGTGTCATCTCGTGTGGTCATCACGACGGACGTCTCAAAAACAGGATGGGAGGCGATCTGTAGAAATAAGAACGCCCGCGGCCTTTGGAATGAGCAGGGAGCGAGATTACATATCAACTTCCTGGAGTTGCTGGCCGTATTCCTGTCATTAAAATACTTCTTCAACAAAGGTCTGATTGCTGGACAACAAATCATGGTGAAATCAGATAACAGGACCACAGTGTCCTTCATCAACAGAGAGGGAGGGACAAGGTCCCAGGCCCTCCTCAGACTGGCGCAGAGGATGCTCACATGGTGTGCTCCAAGAATCTTGTCACTTAGGGGGACTCATGTCCCTGGTAAACTAAATTATGGCGCAGACGCCCTCTTTAGAGGACCTCTTTTGGCGTCAGAATGGAGCCTGAACCCACGGATTGTGGAACAGGTCTGGTCACGATATGGGAGAGCCTCTGTGGACCTGTTTGCTTGCAGGGCTAGCTCACACTGTGACCTCTACTTCTCCTTGAGGGAAGCAGATGCTCCATTGGGTATGGATGCTCTGGTACATGATTGGCCTGCAGGGGTGCTATACTATGCCACCTGTCCCTCTGATCGGGGCGACATTGGAAAGGGTACGCCAGGGAGCCCTCTCCCTGATTCTCATAGCCCCCAGATGGCCACAGAAAACGTGGTTCCCGGAGTTGATCTCAATGTTATCAGGGATACCATGGCAATTGCCTTCTCACCGGGACCTGCTGACTCAGGCACGTGGGCAGCTTTTACACCCACGTCCAGAGTTATGGCAACTTTCAGCCTGGCCTCTGAAGGGAACTGGCTGAGAGCCTAAGGCTTTGGTTGCTTTGTCCCAAAACAAACAGCAACAACATTCACAAGGGTACCCCTTGGTGTTTATGTTTTGCCTAGGAGATGTCTATTGGAAGGGTTTCCCCTCTTCCTAACTGATCTCCAACATCAGGATGGGCTCCACTTGTTAGTCATGCCCTATATATAAAAGAAAGAAAGGTTTTCTAGTAAGGACCTGGGAGGTTACCCTGTGCTTGGCCTGGGTTTTCTACCTCCACATTTGTCACCCAATCTAAGAAAGAAAGATGTGACGTGGTGGGTCCATTTTTCCTCCTGTTTCTCAGGATGCTCCAGTGGGAAAAGGAGAAGATGAGTATTCGCACTGATGGAGCACGCTTAGGCTGTCTCTAGTTGGTGTTGTATATACACACTCTGGACCTGGTTTTATCGTGTGGTTTACCTGTTTTTAACGTAGTGAGTAGTGACCCTGTGTTTTCAGACCACATGCCTGTTTTATTTGAGACTAACTTGTCTTGCACTAAAGCTAAACCCCGTGCTGCAGCTCGACTCTGTCGTGTTCTGAACTCTTCCACTGCTGGTCACTTTCATCTGCTTTTAATCAGAACTGTACCATCCCAGAGACCAACAACACAGAGGCCCTCAGCTCATAGTTTCACTCCACTTGCACAACGGTTCTGGACGCTGTGTGTCCGTTAAAAATCAGATCTCCTAAAATCAAGTGTGAACCGTGGTTGGACGAAAACACCAGGGCAGCCAGGAGAGAGTGTCGCAGAGCCGGGCGCAGGTAGAAAGCGAACAAATTACAGTTGTTGTTTCAAATATTAAATCCACCTCTTTCCCGAAAAGCTCATGTGGGCTGCCATGACAGTCCTGTGCCGCCCCCTCCCGGTAGCATACTTCCGGCGGAAGTCCTATAGCGTGTGTTTTGCTGTGAAATACATGCCGGGACAGCAGTTAATTTCCTCTCGTTTTTTAATTTTTTGGGGTTGTTTCTTGCTGGGTTAGAGGGTGTTACAGCCCGTTATATGTTTGAGCAACGCGCTGTTGTAAACGTGAAGGATCTATGTCCATCGGAGGTGCTGACAGCAGCTCCTTCCTCTGTCTGAGTCTGGCTCGGACCTGCTGTCGAAGACGTCGCGCTCCGATCAACTTTAGTTCGGTAAACAAAATATTCTATATAAATCATTTTGTGAAACTATGTCAGAACAACATCAAAGTATAACCGTCTGTTTAGTAGCTGTTTTTTTCTTTCTTTTTCCCATGATTTAGTGTCTCTGCTGCTGTGGTTTAGCTGTGGTTAGCTTAGCATCTCGCTACTTTACATGCTAACTTCCAGACGTAACACTCACAACAAATGTCTGGTCCTGGGGCCTCATGTACAAAGACTTGCGTGGATTTCTTACTGAAAAGTGCCGCACGGTCAAATCCAGAAATCTGCGTACAAACAAAAAAATCCAGATGTATCAAACTGTGCATACGCCGGTATCCACGCACATTGCTTTTGTACATCACAATCAAGAATCAAGAATCAAGAATCAAGAATCAAGAAGGTTTATTAACATTGCATCAATTTCCATCAATACAACGTAAATATGTAGTTACAGACATCCAGGAGAGAGAATGAGTGCAAACAAGCTGCAGCTCAACAAAGCACATGACATGTTTATCAACACATGATATGTTTATCAACACATGATATGCTCATAGCGCGGCCAGTCCCAATCTGTCCCCAGATGAAGGTCAAAAGCAGGAAAACAGGCAAAGACACGGGGTTTCACAGCATTGATATTAAAAAAAGATGAATCACATTTTGTCTTCAAGACACCGCGTGATCCAGTAAAAACCATATCAGAAAGCACATTTAGTTACAATAACAAATGGAGAGACGGCAGGCAAGGAGATAGAGTCTGTGAGTAATTTCAGACAAACACAGAGTTCAGCAGATGTGCAGCTGGGTGTTATCTGAGGCTTCACAGAAATCTCTGGGGAGGGGGAGGGGGGGGGACTCTTCAGCTCCACACTCCAGGAGAATGGCTTCCCACAGCCTACTTTTCAAGGACATGTGCAGAAGCCAGATAATGTTCTTGTTTGTTATCCAATAGACCACAGTGTTCTTTTCCACTGCCGCCTTCAAGTCTGTGGTGCTGTTTCATGGCCGAAAGAAATCCAAATATGTGGTTCCGCTCTGCTCAGCTTCATGAACTCCCATCTGTCCCTTGATTGATCCGGGGTGGCTGTAAACAAGTCCCAAAACGGACAGCAGGTGCGCGGTGGTCCACCACTGCTCCAAGCGAGCGATTGAGCTCATACAACAGCTGGGATGAGGAGCTCACGGCCCGGTTCAGAGAATTTTGCTGATCAGGTAGTGCCGACAGCGCGCTGATAGCTGCCGAAGCCTCCCTCAGCTTCCAGTAACAAACAACTCCGCTCACGCCAAAAAACAGAGCAGTTGCTACCAATAATCCAATAATCCACAAATCCTCCACGTCTTCGACACTTAAGACGGTCAGACACATGGGCTGCCACTGACCCCACGAGTCCATCACGTATCCAGCCGCGTGTGTGTCGGAGGGACAGACAGCTTCTCCTGGCACGGTCCGCTTCGTGGAAAAAATCTTATCCATTGAAGAAACAGCCCAATTTATTAATTCCATATTGGTTCGAGTGAGCGCTGAAGGGTCGCAGACGAGACGAAAAGCAAGCAGGGAGTAGGAAAAACTTAGGGAGGGAAGAGCAGAAAGATATGCGACCTGCCTTGCCGAGTGCCGGAAGTAAATCAACGTGGAATTGAGCGCACATGAGAGAGTGGCCGACTCCGCCTTTGACACGCCTCCATATAAATATGCAAATTCATTTAAATATGCCCTGCACGTTAGGAATGTCATCTTTGCTCTATTGCAAATCATGTCGAAACGTGGAAAAAAAGTAACTTCACGGACTGTGAACTGGAGACACTTCTGAGTGACGTAGAGAGGCACAGAAGAAGGTTTTGTTTGGCACGCTCAGCGCACAACAAACCGTCCACTTTTAAATGAGATGTTGACCCAACTATTTTAACATGCCTATAGGTCAGTGGTTAGCGTGCCTGCCTTTTGTCCCGAAGATCATGAGTTCGAATCCCGCATGGTACAAAGTTTTTTTTTTTTATAAATTCATTCCAGATTTAAAGAACACAAGAAAACTATTTAGAATGAACAACATGAAATGAAACTATACATGAAATGAAGGCAAAAGAGGATTTCTTGTGGTTTTTTTTAAAATAGTTTTCTTGTGTTCTTTAAATCTGGAATGAATTAAAAATAAAGACAAACGTTGTTTTCATTTAAATATACCCTGCAACAGAGGAATGTCGTCTTGTCCCATCATGCATCACGTTCTTCAACTGCTAAAACAGCTAGAAATGAACAAAAAACAAGAATTTAAGCTGTGCAGAACTATTCAGTCTTTCTGTTTTTTATATTTTTTGCAGGTTGTATTCTGATTGCGTCCATGTGGATGTAATAATTGTTCATCATGTGTGTTTGGGTGGAAATGATCATTATTACCCCATCATGAACAGTTTCCAGAATCACCTGTAGGTGTCGCCAAAGGAACACAAACCACAGAAACGTGCGTACGCCTGGACTGGAGCTGCCGTGGCGGTGCGGACATATCCACGTTCAGTTCTGTTTTGATACATACGGAGTTCTGCGTGGATGGTGACGTACGCACGGTTTTTGTGCGCATGCACGGTTGATACATGAGGCCCCTGGTCCTTGTTGAGCCTGGACTTTTTTTGGCTGTGTGTTGTGTAGTGATACAGGCCTTCTGTCTTGACCTTCAAGCACACCTCTCTGCATCTCTTTGAAACTCTAAGTGTTACACCTTCTTGAAACTCTCAAGGAGACGAGTGGACACTTATATTTGTTACAATTATTATGAATTAATGGACACTAATTAATCAGATTGAACTTTCTCTTTAATGTGTGTTAATTCAGAATTGATCTACAGTATATTTTGTCATTTTAATGATGATCTGTTACTTGCATGATTTTGACCCTTCTGCTGGTTTATTCTACAATACAAGTGTGCTCTGAAATCTAGGACATGAGTCAGGGTAAGCTGTTCACTCTCTTCTCTGTTTTGTCTGCAACCTAGACTCAACAGGCCAGTCCATCTGGCTGTTTATGTAAACAGTTTTCCTGTTGTCCGTCAAGAGACTTTCTGCCTATGGAATTAAACTTCCATCTTTTATTTTGTTAGTTCAGCCAGTAGTCGTTAAGGAGGTGGGTCAGATCCCGCCTCCCATATAAAGGTGCACTTCCTATTTGGACTTTTAGTGCTTTTGGGGAGAACTAAGTCACAACCTGCTTCTCTCCTCTGGGAAAGCTGGAGACGCTCCGGTCAGTGTGTCAAATAGACCCACGTCTCAGCTGGAGTCACGGCAAAGCCTTGCTGTGCCTCCAAACACTCATTTCTGAAAGATTTTGTTTTCTGAAGTTTATTTTGAAAATCCGTCAGTGCGATTGGGGCCTGTTCCTGCCGGTGAAAGCGTGCTCCCGGCTCGTCTGATCCAGCTATACACGCACAAAGTCGACTGGACGTGAGCGGGACCACTCAGTCCGTTCGTGTCCACAAACTTCTCAGCCCTCACCTCCTCTAGACGTCTCGTCACCAGGTAAAGAGGCTTGTTTGTATGTTGCACGTGTCGGAAGTACAGCTGGACCTGTATGGGAAAGGCTGCCACCCTGGTTGGTTCAAAATAATCAACTCCAGTTAACTTAGCTTTCATCTTCTTCCTCCTATTTCTTATTTTCCATAAGCTTTTAATCTGTCAAGTAATGTGCCAACAGTTTAAGTTCCTAACTGTCTGTTTGTTTTAATTTGAATTCTTGTCAACGTAGTTATTAAATCAGAGCTAATATCGATACAAATGTTTAATGTAATTTTTGTGATAGTTTCAATAAAAGGTCTATTTTCTGGTAGACCAACATAAGTTGAAGTCTCTTGTGAAATTACATTTCTGGCTAATCACATCACAGATTTATTGATTTATTCTGAAAAAGTTGAGACCCCGTGAAACTGATGGTAGGTTTGGGTAGATAAAATCTGCTCGGATCTTTCATCTAAACTATAGGTAAGTCAGTAAACTGACCTCGTAAGTGTTTGATTACACAAACGGCCTATAGATTCGTTACAGTTGTTTTAGTTAAACTGTTATTTAGCTGGTTAGATATGATTGAGACAGTTTACACATCTTTTTTCCAAGACAGACCGGGCCTCAAAACCTGACCCGTCATTAAACCAGTTATTAAAGCACATTTAAAATAATGATGTGAATTAAAGAGGAGAAAAGTGCACATTAAGCTACATTTGTACTAAAATGTGAGTAAATAAAGCATTTACTTAACAAATCTGTCATTAAATAATATAACTATGTGTGTGTTATACACACATGTTTATATTATTTATATTTATTTATATCATTTAATGACAGATCTGTTAAGTAAATGCTTTATTTACTCACAGTTTAGTACAAATACTGTACTGTACACACTGTCTATGACAAGACAAGTTTTCTTTTTCTACTTTACAGAAGAGCGAAGGGCCGTGATCCATCCAGAGATAAGATCGTACACCTTGGTCCAGTCTCAGATCCTAGACCTGGTTCCAGTCTCAGATCCTAGACCTGGGTCCAGTCTCAGATCTACACCTTGGATTCCTGAGGAGTTGGCTGCAATCGGACGGTTCCACATGAAGAGGAATCTATTCCGGTTTGCTGGTCTACATCATTGCTTGTTGAAGTGTTTTTGATCTGAGCCAATTCATTTTCATTAAGACAAAACCACCTACAGTTCTCATATTGTACAGTATTCAGTTTCAACGGTTTTAAATGTATAATTATAGCTTTTATTCTGAACTTTGTCAGTCTCCTGGATGATGAAAACTTATAAGCAAAATTAATATTTTTATGTTTTGCACATGTGAATAAAAACACTGGCCTAAGAACAATCAAGACTTTTAGTTTTTATTTATGTGTATTAGAATGAGTAGTACGGGTTACATCACAATGAAACTACTTCACATTATTAGACATTGAACAGTATTTTAATTATTGAAATAACAACAAAATGAACAAATGTAATTGAACAGCAGATTTATTTATAGAAGATTTTATTTTAACTCATTTGTTGCTGTGTACGACTGCACAAAACTTCTGGACCAAGTCGAGTTTCCATCTCCTGGGAGTCTGCTGGTGATTGAAGATTCTACAACCTGACGAGAGTACCTTAACACAGAAATTTTTAGATATGGAGTAAATAATTTCTATGTTTCTCTTTTGTATATATACTCTACACCATGAATGTTTTTGTTGAAAAGCTTATGTAATAGTGTATGTATGATGCAATCAACTGAAAAATGACTTCTTTTTTTTGTTTTATTCAACCACAACAGGTAGGTTCTTTTTCAAATGGCAACACATGATTTTCTCAAAACAACAATGTACATATTTCATATTATCTTGTCTTTGAAGATTGCAGAAAATATAGAACTACTTTATCATCAACTTGTTAATTAATTAAACAGCATGTGTTTCAACTTTGTACATTTTACTTGTGACATTTTCAACAAATGGCCTATTAAATGTCTGCTTTCATTCACAGCACAGACTTGAACTCTGACTATATTAATGTCTGGCTGTGATCTAAATATTCTGATATCCAGATAAGTGATGTACCTTCCACAGTGTCCAATCAGCCTGTCCGTGAGCAGTGAGATAAGACGTTAACTGTGCCTCACCTGTCACTGCTCAGTGACAGGTGAGGCACAGTTAACGTCTTATCTTCGAAGCTTTTTAAAACATCCTTGGAATGTATCCACCTTTGATGTGCTGCCATGTACGTCAGGTAAAGAAACGTATGTGTAAAAAAATAATTAAATCGCTAGCAAGTGTGTTACACCACAACAGAAAACAATAGCGCGGGACCGCGGGCGGAAGTACAGATCCGGCTTCCGCTATGAATTATGGGTAGTCGCGGGAAATCGGAAATAAGGTGGATAGACCGGAAAATATGCACTGAAAAAAAGAGAATAGGCCTCTATTGGATTAAAGTAATCATTTTTAGTGTATTAAACTTAACTACCACATGTTTTAAGCTGAAACAGTATTATATAGTGTAAATCCTACGCGCTAGGCAGAGACAGTACACTCCTTGTTCGAATCACGTTTGTCTCAAATGATTCATTAACCGTGTCAAAGGTAAATCTCGCGATATGACACAGGATTTTGACTCTCGCGCGATACCGAACGGGATTTCCTCTCGCGCGCTGTACTTGCGCGCATGCGCAGCTCAGTCAAGAACGCAACAGAAGGTGGTCGAAGAGTCTGAGTTGTTACTAATCACTCGGTAAGTCTTAATTTTCTGGATAAATATTATATAAATCACGGTCAAATGTCGTTAACTGTTTTGAGAATTTCTATGTAACGTTTAATAGTTGTCAGGTTGTTTGCCAGTGCTGTTTTTTTATCGGTTTCACATATTTGCGCTGCTTCTTTTGAAAAAAAAATTGAGCGCGAGCTAGCATGACACACAACTTAACTCTGTGGTTATAGTTATTTTACATAATACTTGGTGTGCCAACTGACTGTTCAGTTGTGTGTTAACTGCATGGTGTTAGTGGAGTTTTGCCATCGAAGAGCTTCGGCTAAAGATATCTGCAGCCTCAAGCTAGCATTAAATTAGCATGCTACAACCACATTTTTCTTTCTATTTTGCTGCAGATTGAGATGCAACAGCCAACGGATCGTTTGCTCAAGTTTTTGTGGTAAGAACAGTACTTACACTACCTAAAAAAGTCTATCTGTGAAATAAAGAAAAAAAGTCTTCCATGTTTTTTTATTTTATTTATTTTTTTATTGTCAGAAAGATGACCAACTAGTTGATCTGGGGTGGCGTAGACTTCTGTCTTTTGTCTAGTTTCTGATATTTTTCCCCAAGTAACATTTCACAGTATTAAATAAAAAATAAAAAACAATACAGTGCATTGCATTTAGGTAGGATTTTTGGAGAGGGTGCAAGCACAGTCAGTCTACCCCCACCCCCCCAAAAAAGTAGAGGCTGTGTGTATGTGTGGGGGGAGAGATTAACTGACTTACAGTATTTCATTCTCTAACACGATTCTTAACATAGAACATTTTCTCCACCACCTTTAAAAGAATGCAAATACAAGAATGAATTTTTATATTAAATTAATGCAAACAAATGATTTCAAAATCACTGAAAAAGTCTGAACACGTTATTGAATGCAAATACTAATAATAAAAAAAGATGAATGGTAAAAGTACTGTACTGTAAGTCCATGAGTGTTTGTTCTACAATGTAGCTGCAGGTCGTTGTTGCAGGTCACGTTGTTGCAGTTTGATGATGATGAAGGTTGCTGCCATCATCATCACAGGTTTCAGATGAAGAAAAGGCCGTTGACCAGGCCAGATGACAAACCATTCAGTGTCTGGCATGATTTGCCAGGAATTGTTTTTAAATGTTGACTTGTTTTTTGAAATCTTTTAGCTCTGTCATTATGTAACAATAATTTCATGTTTCAGGTAAATGCAGAATTCAAGCGCATCACGTCTGCAGTCAAGGTTTCTGTCGCAGCTTGACCATCTTTCTGAAAGTCTGCTGAGAGCAAAGCGATCGGGCGAGGTGGGCTAAAAACATAGCTGCTATGATGACGGTAAGAACGTTCAACTTTTCCTATCCCATAAAGTACATATGCTTTGCATTTCTTCAGTAGAAAATTGGTATACTGTATCCATTGTGCAGCCCAACTTGCTTTGTGTGTGACTACTAATTATCAAATCTACCTGTGGTTATAATTACAGTACTGTAGAGTGTGTGAGAGTGAGTGATGGTGTAAGTGTGTGTGAGTGAGTGATGGTGTGAGTGAGTGAGTAACTTTGATTGATTGATTGATTGAATGAGTGAGTGAGTGAGTAACTGTGTGACTGAGTGAGTGAGTAACTGTGTGACTGAGTGAGTGAGTAACCCCAAAATTACACTACACGCGGTCCGCTCCGCTCCGCAGGTCGCAGCTGAGCGTCTCAAACTCCAATTTCCACTTCCTCCGCTCCGCTCAGGTCCGCCTGCATGCGCCGCTCCGAGACGCATGCGCGGGATTTGCGAGATCGCGCGATAAATCAAGTGATAAATAAGTAAGTCAGAACAAAACAATTCATTCGGTGGAAGAAGGAGAACAACAGTAGAGACTGCTGCCTTGATCTTCTCTCGTAAATGAGCGACAGGACATGGTTTGAGCAACAGGAAGTGAGGTATTACATTTTCAGAATAAAATACTTTATTTATTTATTTCTTGTATTGCGTTTGTAGGCGTAGTCATAAATGATAGTTTGAAAGCATTTTTGTACAAATAAATCCGTATAGAGCTAGGATTAAGTCCGCCCGTGGTGATTTTATTTTGTAAATACGGAAGTTGTGCTCGTTCCTTTTCCTGTTGGTGCCTCCGCACAGCTCCGGCGTCCGGCAGAAATAGAAAAATTTCTAATTTTGACGGACTGCCGTCCGCTCTCCGCAGCTCGCCGCCGCCGTGCGGAGCCAGTGTAAACTCTGTCATTGATTATAATGGGTGCGTATTTGCTGCGGAGGTCGGACCGGAGCGGGGCGGAGCCGTAACGCGTGTGGTGTAATTTTGGCGTAAGGGTGTGACTGAGTGAGTAAGGGTGTGACTGAGTGAGTGAGTAAGGGTGTGACTGAGTGAGTGAGGGTGTGAATGAGTGAGTGAGTGAGGGTGTGACTGAATGAATGAGTGAGTGAAGAGTGAAGCTGAAAAGGAACGTATCATAGGGAAAATGGAGTCAGATCAGGAGCTGTCAAAGATCCTCCACCAGCTTCAGGAGACAGAGAAGGAGGACATCATTCCGGTAAGACTTCCTGTTTGTGAAGTTATGCCATAAAACCATTTGTCTGTGTGGACCATCACAGCTCGGTTTTGTTTTCTTGGAAGAGGGATCTCGTAGAGAGAGGGTGAGGAAGTCTTGCGTTGATGACTTGGAAGCAATGGACATTGGCCATGGAGAGGTAAATACTGTCACATTTTCTATTGAGCCATACACTTTATGGAAATGTGCCAGACTGTTAAAGCTGTCGTGTTCTCCTACAGTCAGTGGTGCCTCGACAGCTTCTGGACCTTGAAGACTTGACCTTCACTCAGGGTAGCCATTTCATGGCCAACAAACGTTGCCAGCTCCCAGATGGCTCTTTTCGTAAGCAGCGCAAAGGTTACGAAGAGGTTCATGTGCCCGCTCCGAAGCCTAAACCCTTTGCTGACAATGAGGTTTGTTGATATGATCACTCTGTATACATACTACATACATACATACATACATACATACATACATACATACATACATACATACAAACATGCTACATACATAACTGCTACATACATGCTACATACATACTACATAACTGATACATACATAACTGATACATACATGCTACATACATGCTACATACATACACACATGCTACATACTACATACATGCTACATACATACATATTACATACATACATATTACATACATATTACATACATACATATTACATACATACATGATACATACATACATACACACATGCTACATACATACAGGCTATGTGAGTGTGACATACATACATGCTACATACATACATGTTACATGCTACATACATACATGTTACATGCTACATACATACAAAATACATACATATTACATACATGATACATGCATACATACATACACACATGCTACATACATACAGACTATGTGAGTGTGACATACATACATGTTACATACACACATGCTACATGCATACACACATGCTACATACTACATACATGCTACTTACATACATATTACATACATACATATTACATACATACATGCTACATACATGATACATACATACATACATGTTACATACATACAGGCTATGTGAGTGTGACATACATACATGCTACATACATACATGTTACATGCTACATACATGCTACATACATACAAAATACATACATATTACATACATACATGATACATACATACATACACACATGCTACATACATACAGACTATGTGAGTGTGACATACATACATACATGCTACATACATGCATGTTACATATTACATACATGCTACTTACATACATATTACATACATACATGCTACATACATGTTACATACATGTTACATACATACATGTTACATACATACATGTTACATACATACATGCTACATACATACATACAGAATACATACATATTACATACATACATATTACATACATGATACATACATACATACATACACACATGCTACATACATACAGGCTATGTGAGTGTGACATACATACATACATGTTACATGCTACATACATACAAAATACATACATACATATTACATACATACATGATACATACATACACACATGCTACATACATACAGGCTATGTGAGTGTGACATACATACATACATGTTACATACATACACACATGCTACATACATACAGACTATGTGAGTGTGACATACATACATACATACATGCTACATACATGTTACATACATACACACATGTTACATACTACATACATGCTACTTACATACATATTACATACATACATTCTACATACATGTTACATACATACATGCTACATACATGCTACATACATACATGCTACATACATACAGAATACATACATACATATTACATACATACATATTACATACATGATACATACATACATACACACACACATGCTACATACATATAGGCTATGTGAGTGTGACATACATACATACACACACACATGCTACATACATATAGGCTATGTGAGTGTGACATACATACATGAATACATGATACATACATACTACATACATACATGCTACATACAAACATGATACATACTTGCTTGGCCTATGGATGAGCTGCTTAGATTTTAGTGGTCAAGGTTAGGATCTCATAACCAATCATTCTGTTCTCTTTATATTCCAGGATATTGAATCAAGAGAGGCTGAGGCAGACATTGCGGAGAAGACCATGGGCATCTACACTGTCCGAGCAGAGGGTCGTGGTCCTGATGGTCCAGGTAATGGACGCTTTGCTGATGTTGGTGTTGTGCTGGAAGGTGTGGAAGTCCTCCATAACCTACAGAGTGTCAGCCATGTGTGCGTGATGCTTTATGGACTGATCTATGCACTCAACTTGAGCTATCCAAAAAGCCTGACAAACCATTCAGTGTCTGGCATGATTTGCCAGGAATTGTTTTTAAATTTTGAATTGTCTTTTGAAATCTTTTAGCTCTGTCATTATGTAACAATCATTTCATGTTTCAGGTAAATGCAGAATTCAAGCGCATCACAACATGCCTCTGCAGTCAAGGTTTCTCTCGCAGCTTGACTGTCTTTCTGAAAGTCTGCTGAAAGTGTTTTCAAAGCGATCGGGCGAGGTGGGCAAAAAACTTGGAAACATAGCTGCCATGATGACAGTAAGAACTTTCAACTTTTCCTATCCCATAAAGTACATATGCTTTGCAATTCTTCAGTAGAAAATTGGTATACTGTATCCATTGTGCAGCCCAACTTGCTTTGTGTGTGACGACTAATTATCAAATCTACCTGTGGTTATAATTACAGTAGAGTGAGTGTGTGTGTGTGTGTGTGATGAATTTTTGATTCCTCTAAAAGAACCCTTTTTTATTTTGTTCACTGTCCCAGTGTGAGATATTCATCTTTTTATATACCGGTACCGGTAATCAGAT
>JBBPBX010046566.1:7358-26545 GCA_038048925.1 Garcialebias charrua | reverse complement strand
GTGAGCATGTGAAAAACTTCTCACCAAAATCGATCTGTTGGAAATCGACAGATCTAAAACTGGTCTCGCCCCTCCCTTTTTCTTGGGCACGAGAAAATATCGAGAATAGAACCCTTTGTTCTGATCTCCTTCTGCCACCTTGGAAATCACTCCCTTCGACAGCATTTCTTGAATTTCTGACAGTAGGGAGTTTTGATTTTTGTCTGACAATACTGTTTCCAGTATTCCCTTGAAAGGTGGGGGTTTTGCAGCAAACTGGAGTGCATAACCCTTTCTTATGATTTTTGACAGCCACCTGTCTAAACTGCATTCTTTTGCTGCCACTGCTGGTATCTTCTGCCCAGTGGCAGCGCGAGATCTTGCTGTCTCGAGCGCATCATGTGCGTCAGCCAGTCGCTGGGGCCCTCCCTCCGTTACCACGGTAACCCACGGGGGCCCCGCCCAAAAAGGGGCAGCCCGATGTGCCAGAGGCGTGACGCGACGTTGCGTCTGACGTCGACGCGCTTGCTGACCCGGGGAGCGCTCGCTCTGGTGAAGCGGTGCTCCCGTTGAGCGCCGTGCGTCTTTTGGCGGGCGGTGTTTGGCTAAGTTGAGTGGCTTTTCTTTTCTTACCTCGATCGGAGCTTTGCAGAGAGGTGGCGCCACTCATGTACGTGGAACGCCAGTTAAACGTTTGTTGAGGCGGAGCCCCGGCAGCCTGAGCGTGAGCCGGGCTCGCGTCACGTGACGTTACTGTACCATTATTAAGCAGCGCGCTGTGGGATTGACCCTGCGTTGACTGCGTGGCACGAGGTGCAACCAACATGGCGTCAAACATGGCGTCTGGTTGTTTAGCTAGCTTTTGTGACCCTTGCCGGGCAGCCTCGTGGCTGTACCGGCGTCATTTATTTTTAGCAGCGGACGGGTTTCATTACCCGGTTCAGAGTTAAAAATAACGAGTTCACCAAACATGAAGCATTGTTTAGCTAGCTTTTTTGTGACCCCTGCCGGGCAGCCTCGTGGCTGCACGGCGTCATTTAATTTTAGCAGCGGACGGGTTTCATTACCCGGTTCAGAGTTAAAATTAACGAGTTCACCAAACATGAAACATTTATTAATTGTTACCTTGTTTGAGCTATCTTTACTCGAGGTTAGCTTTTCTGTGGTGGGAAGCATGTGTAGTCGTGCGGCTGAGGGGTTATACGGCCCGACAGACAAGCCCGAAACATGAGAGAAAACGTTATTCAAAACATTTCGCTCTTTATTGATATTACACACTTCCCGCAACGAGACATTTCTGCTGAGGCGGTCGGCTGTAGGGGTTCTGCTTCTGGCCGCCTCTGCCCTAGCCGCCACGGGCCTGGTAGCCGCGGCCTCGTGGAGCGTGTTGCTCACCGTCCCACGGTCGCTGCTGCTTCTGTTTGAAAGCCGGCTGCTGTGGCTGTCGCGAGCCCGCTGCAGCCGATGGCTGTTTCTGGTCCCGGCGGTCTTCTCCCCCGTCTGGTTGTCGAGATGGCGGGCGAGTGGACATGAAGCTACTCACCGTCTCGGCGACTTCGTCTCTCTTTTTGCACTTGTCCACAAGTTCTTCAGGTTGAGCCCAAAAAGTTCTTCAGACGACACGGGTCCGAGTTCTTTTTGTAGCCTGTCGGGCATGGATGGTGCGTGTTAAGCCACGTGGTTCTGTGCACCATCTGCGTTGCGACCGCCACGCGCGACCAACACACCGTGGACGCGGCGCTGAGGTTCAGGATGACGTCTGCCGCCTTCCCCATCACGCTCGCCGTTTCTTCGGCAGGCTCGGGTCCTCCGCTAGCTTGGAGATCTGGTAGGCGAGGAGAGCTGTGTTGTTGCTAGCTGCACCTGCCTGGGCCGCTAGCTGGTGTGCGCGGTCGGTTATTTGAAGCACCGTCTGGTCGTGGCGCCCGGCGGGAATGGGCCTGTGGTCCACCCTGGCGGTTTTTGCCCCGAACACTTCGGAGAGGCTCTGTTCCAAAGGGAGCACCCTTGGGTCGGCCTTGTCCGTGAAGCCCTCGACCCTCGTGAGTCCCGTGTAGGAGGTCGCTGGGGCCTCGAGCTTGGCGGGCTCCGCCGCCGCTTTGTCCCAGAGCTCCGTCACCGCCGGGAAGCGAGGCCAGACTGGGTCTGGGCGTCGCTGCGACGTGGTGCCCTACCTCAAGCCCGCCAGGATGTTTTTCCTGGGCGGTGAAGGGGTAGGCACCGACAGTCCCTTCAGCACGGCCGCCCCGTGGATGATGGCGGGCAGGTCGTGCATTAGGGAGCTCATTGCTGAGAGAGAGGGGTCCTTTGTGACCGCCTCGAGGTCGACCGGTTTGTCCAGTAGCGTACGGTCCCGGAGAGTCCATTTGTCTTCACCGATGGGGTTGAACAGTTCTGCCCGTCTTTCCCTCTCGCACAGTGGTAGCTTGGCGCAGAGGGGGGCAGTCGCTGTCCGGGGCCGCGCGTTCGGCTCCCAGGCACCTTTCGCAGGTGTCGTGGCCGTCGAAGCTGAGAATCAATCCAGCGGAGCAACCTGGACCGGTCTTTGCCATCTTGATGGAAAAAATAATGATAATTTCAAAAAATTTACTAAGGTTCTCATTCGGGCTGAATGAAGAAGAGGCAAATTTCACCTCGGTCGAAGGTATTTATCGACTCGGGAGGTGGGCCCATCCGGTAGGTGGGCGTGGACTAAAAGGTTTTCAGTAGGCGCTGACGCGCGGGGGGAGACTTCCAATAGGCGGAGCCAAAGGGCGGAGCTAACTACGACACTAGAACAGCAGCACAATGAAATCCGGAAGAGTTGTGAGGTAGGGACATACCACTAGTAAAAAAAAAGAAGGGGGTGGACCGCTCCACTTTCTTGTTTTCGTGACTATACGTTATGCAAAAACAGTAAGTAATAATATTGACTGACAAGTAAGGTAATGTACTGAGAAAAATTACAACCAATTGTCCTCAACATTTAAGCTTATTTAAAATGTGATAACCCCCACAAAATGCTCTCACCCAGAGCTGGGAGGGGAGGGGAGGGGGGAAGAGAGGAGGAGGGGTGGTGAGGACAAACAGTGCTTCTTCTTCTTTGGTTTTTAACGGCAGCTTGCATCCATCATTGTTGCACTACTGCCATCTCTTGGTGCTTATATATTAATTTCTTTTCTCAAATTCTCTTATTCAGTCCAGTATTTTTTTTTTAAACGAAATATCTTGCTTTTCCCTTCATCACTACTCAGCTGAGCAGCGACATCTTCCAACTTTAGTTCCCTATTATTACAACCAATTTCCATTCTCAATATTCTCCTATGACCCACATATTTCCTACAATTATTAAAAACATGTTCTATTGTTTCTGTGGCATTACACCAATCACATAAACCAGTAAGATGTTTCCCCATCTTAAAAAGAGTGTCATTCAATAAACTATGCCCAGTTCTTATCTATTTATAATTATCTCCTCCCTCCTATTTATTCCTCTGTCTATTAACATCAACTGTATTTTGTATCCTGTATAAATGTCTCCCTTTTGTCTCATTATCCCATCTCATTTTCCATAATTTCTTGCTTTCGTTCCAAACTATACACAGAGTGCCTTCATTCATTCAACCTTTATTTAGTCAGGAGCCTCGAGGGCTCATTTACAAAAGCGACATGCTACAAACTAAAGAATGATGAACAGCAATGGTAGAATTTCCTTAAACAACAGTAAAAGAAAAAAAAAATGTAGGAGAGAAATAGAAAATGAAATGCAAAGTATCAAAACTAGCAAAACACCACAAGGTAGATGTACAAAATCAAAAACAGGAACATATCTGCAATGGTTTTTGCCAGGTTTCCTTCATTCAACATTGATTAGACGCTAGCATTTCAATCATTAGCAGTCGACCATGAAACAACAATGATTCAATGACATCTTTTCAACATTGGTTATTTGGCTAGAATTGGATTATTGTTATGTGGTTGATCTATCATCAGTCATTGTCCTTAACCAAAAATCAACTTTTATGACCATAATTCAACATGGAATTAATATCTTTTGCTATCTGGGTATGCATTCAGCACACATTGCACACAGTAGCTTTTTCTTAATTGCACTGGCCACAACAAAGCATTTTTTAACATTAATATTGTTTTAAAACAGTAAAATTGTTTAGTTTATAAATATTGAAAATTTAGAAGTTTCTTAGATATCTGAAATTTGATAGTTCAATTTAGATTCACATCTGCAGCTAACAACTGAACACATTTTTGTTGCTGTCTCAAAGTAGCTTTACATGAATGGATGGGAGACATGCATTTAGAGACAAACCAGCAATAACAATTACCGGTATATGCATTATTGATTTTAAAATTGTATTGTTATTCAGTTTTAATACTATTAACTGAGATATGTATTAATGCTCACAGCAACAGAAAATCATAAAAAAGTAGGGTTCTCTATTGTATTATTGCAATATTTTTAATAATTTATTGCCAAGGGTAGCGGAATTCAGTTTTTTTTTCTTTTGGCGCCGGTGGAGAATGTCCAGTTAGCATTTAGCAACATGTCCAGTTAGCATTAGCAACATAGCACTCCCCACTAGCGGCTACCGCTTGGCTCTCACATACACACATCACTAAAGACCGGGAGCAACTCGGGGTTAAGTGTCTTGCCCGGGGACAACGACACATGGTGTGGGGAACCGGTATTCGAACCTCCAACCTTCTGATCGGGGGACGACTGCCATTACCACTACGCCACGGCCGCCCCACGGCCGTTTAATCTGTCCTAACCACATATTTATTTTATTAAAATCAATTATATGTTAAATTATATGTTAAAATAAATATGTGAAATGAACCTGCATTATTTGTCTCTTTAATATAAACTGCACAGTAGGTATGTTTATGTAGTATTCAGCCTTGGGAAAAAATACAATGTAGAAAATGTTAATGAACTCTTGGTTTAAAGAAATTGTAATAGGATAATTAATAATAATAATAATAATAATAATGTGATTGTGGACTTCAGAAGGAACAAACACACCCACACCCCACTGTATATAGGTGGATCTGCGGTGGAGGTGGTCTCCAGCTACAAATACCTGGGTGTACACATGAATGATAACCTCAGCTGGAGCAATAACACCACCAGCCTGATCAAGAAAGGTCATCAGAGACTCTACTTCCTCAGACGGCTGAGACGAGCCGGTCTGAGAAGCTCAGTCCTCACCTCGTTCTACAGGTGTGCAGTGGAGAGCGTCCTGTGCTCCAGCATCAACGTGTGGCATGGAGGCTGCACAGTTGCAGAGAGGAAAGCTCTACAAAGAGTGGTGAAGGCTGCACAGAAGTCTGTGGGAGTCAGTCTCCCCACCATCACAGACATTTACACCTCCAGATGCAGAAAAAGAGCCACCTGCATCATGAAAGACCTCACTCACCCAGCACACTCACTCTTTGCACCACTCCCCTCGGGACGGAGGTTGAGGAGCATCAAATGTAGAACCACTAGACTGAGGAACAGCTTCTACCCTGAGGCTGTCAGACTCATGAATAAATAAATAATAAGAATAAACACTGCAAAATGTCACATCATGCTGATGCTGATCTGTTTCTTGTTGCTGCGTTCATCTGTGACCATCTGCTCATGTTCGTGCTGCTGTTTATAATGATGTTTTTCTACTACATTAGGGCTTAGTGTATTACTAGCTGATGTCTCTCTTAGTTAATCCTAGATGTTATTATTGTTTTTCTCTTGCATTTGTTGTTGGATGTAACTGGGACCCTGTGTACATAATCTCGTTTTCAACACATGTACTACATGCGGTGCAAATGACAATAAATTCTCTCTGACTCTGACTCTGACTCTGATAATTCAGTCTGTCCAAAATTAAACAGATTCTGTATAAAAAATAGAATGTTTAATACTTTGAGCTGGGCATGCTGATCAAAGAAACAGATTTGTCTTAATTCAAGTTAGTTTGTTATCTTGAAACAAGATTTTTCACATTTTACAAACCTCACGACAACTGCAAATGTTAATGAAATGTCAAAAAAGCTTGTTTCAAATAAGAAATGACTCAAAACTAGATATTTTCAAGACCTTTTGCCTTATCAAGATTTTCAAGATGCATTGTCTCAAAACAAGTTGTTATGTCTTACTTAGATAGATGTTTTTGACTTATATTAAGTGTGATAAGAGGTTTTGACTAGAAATTAGAAAATTAGACTTGGTAAGATTTTACGTTTTTGCAGTGTACTGAATTGATTGACAGGTCGGGTGGGAGAAAAAAATGCTGAGGGCTGCGCAGCGGTTCCCTTTCAGTCTGGTCTCTCAGTGCAACATACTTGCACGATTACCTGAAGGAATATACTCACGCCTTTACGGCTAGGGGCATCATCGCCGCGCCAGAGGCCCTGCCCTCTGGGTACTTAAGCGGCTTGCGCCCCTCCATCTTTCTCTTTTTTGCCCTTCACCTCGCTTAAACCTGAACTACCTCTTCGCGGGACTTCTCTGTTGCTTCATCGCTCAACCTGAGGTGAGCTTGCTCCCTGCACAGAGCGCACAGAGAATTATTCCTGCGTACTGCTGGACTAGCGAAAGCTAGTCCGGCACATTTCTCTTAACCCCAAAGTATTTTCTTCTCCTCTCTCTACAGGTTGCTTCGCTCGATGGCGCTAACTACGCCACAAGAAAAAAGCTACTTTGCTAACTCCTAGCGAGTTAGCCAGCAAAAGCGACGCGACGGAGGAGACATTTCAAGAAAGAAGAAAAAAAGATTCTGGAAGGACTCGCTCGCCTCATCTCGGACATGCCTTCGGAGAAAGGAAAACGAAAGGCGAGACTTCCAAGGAAAACCAACGGGAGGGCGAGCTCAACTTCGCACGCCTGTCCCAACGGATGCGGCAGCAACGGACACCCACGAGGCCTGTCCAGTCTGCCTGGGAATGCTTCATGCAAAAACAGCACTGGATACGCCCGACTTTTGCCCACACTGCAGCCTCATGATGGACGCGGTGCTGTGGCATCGGGTTGACCTCGTCGACAAAGCCATGGGCGCTTCAGCAACAACAACGGACGCGGACACCACGGAGCCCCTCACTCCCACGCCGGAGTTAGGGAACATGGCTCTACATGACAGCACACGTGACGAATGGGGCGACAGCCCTGACGTGCTGGCTCCTATGGTGGACCTAACAGTCGAATTCGACACCCGTGGCATGATGAACAAGGACGAGATCTCGATTTCAGCCTCGGGCAAATTTTCAACGGAGGAAGCGGACGTGGAACTGGAGGATCAGGGTGAAGATCTCTCCCAGACCCCGGTACCTGTGCTCCCAGAAACTGACTTTTCCATCATTGCTCTGTTCAACTTGTGCCACAGAGCAATGGACGCCCTACACATCCCATGGCCTGAACCTCCGCCTCGCCAACAGGTCACGAGCAGTGGCGGCCCGTGAAATGTCCACCAGGGGGGGCTATGTCTTAAAAAAGATATACAGTACAGTTTTGTTGGGTGCCAGCAGCACACGATGGGGTGGAAGCGTAAGACAGTAGATGTGAGGAATGTGGGGATACAGACAGTGTAGAACATGTACTGATGGAGTGCACTAAATATACAGATAGGGATAGATTAAAAGAAAAAGTCAAAGAGACAGGGAGAGTTTGGAGTTTAGGAGGAATATTAGGAGGTGAAGGTGATAGGGATAAAATAAATGATATTAGAGAAGCATTGTTTAAATATTTACAAAACATCAATATTAAAAATAGAATACTGTGTACACTTATGCCACGTTCCCACCAAACGCGCCGAAGCAGCCACTTTACATGCAAAGTCTATGTGGAGACGCGGCCAGGGGAGGCGCGGCCAGGCGTGGCGCGTCTTGAGCAGTTCAAGCAGCGCGGCAGCGAGCAGCAGTACTTTCCCACGCACGCGCGTCCAAAGCAGACGAGGCGTCGAGCAGCCAAAGTTCATTCAAATGAACTTTGGCTGCTCGACGCGTCGCAGCAACCAATCGGGAGAGACTCTGCTATGTGATGACGCAACAACGACAGGACTGTTTTTGGACTTTTTGAACTTACCCCAACGAGCCTCCATGAAGAAACCAGCCTCCGGTAAGAAACTTGGCATTTTTACAGTTGCTGCTGTCTGCTCGAGCGTACGATCACCCCAAACATAAAAAAAGTTTTAATCTCAACAAAGACCTTCAGAGCTGCAGTTCGGCTTGTAGAAAACCCACTCAAGTAGTAACGAGGCTCACGTACAGCTGATTTTATCTGCCCGGTGTACAGAAAACAAAACAAATCTGACCGGGAAGGGAGCCAGACGCTGCTCCCACTGCGCGTCTGCAGACGCGTTCTGTGTGAACCAACCTCTGTTGACAAGCAGCAAACACGGTGCGTTGGGAGCGTTTTGACGCGTTTGGTGGGAACGTGGCATTACAGTAGGCTATAAGGAAAGGATGCCATGAGCTACACACGCTTGGTCAGTAGGTGGCGGTATGCACCTAAACGATGTTTGCAAAACGCCAATAAACCAAAAGAAGAAGAAGAAAAGAAAAGAAAAACACAAAGAAGTGTTTTTGCAGCTGGTGGAGAAAGCATGGCTTAACTTAAATTAAATGACCAGTCAGATTAGCCTGGTTAAAACCAGACCCTTGTCCTTCACTTCGCAAAATGAGAATTGAGCGGAGCTGTGCAGGAAGGCGAGGGCCAGGCTACAGTCAGATCAGTGCAGCACATGCAATGATTTTATATAGTGCAAACGAGAGTGAAGTAAAAACGTGGCCCGTCTTTGATGAGCTCAGCTGGATTATTTTACTCAGAAGTAACAAGAGTGGTCCATGATGTCCGTCTCTTATCAGGTAAATAAAACTATATAACTACTCTCATACCAACATTAAGCTAGCTAACAAGTTGTACTCCACTTAAAGCGGTAAGTCAGCTCAAATGCAAACACGATGCTAAAGTTAGCTCATATTTTTTTATTGGACAAACAACCTGAAATGGCTCATAATGCAGTAATGCTATTTATGCTAAGCTAACGGGATACGTTTGTTCTATTTCGTAATTAAGCTCCTGTTCTAGATCGATGGATGGATGGATCCTGGATGGATGGATGGATGCTAGATGGATGACGTGTCTGGCAGCAGAAGAGAAAACTGCAGGTGAAATATCATTCATGCAACTGTCTTTTCTGCTATTAAAATCTGAAATCTAAATACAAGTACCCTGATGCATGCTCAGTAATCCAGGTAGAAAAATCTAAAAAAGCTAAGTCTGGTCCTCTGGATATTCAATGTTTGCTACTTGTTAAAACTCATTACAAATACATAATTAATGTAATTACATTATTATAAATAATAATGTGATTACAAATTGCAAAACTCATTTAATCTCAAAGAATGTCCAGAGGACCAGACTTAGCTTTTTTAGACTAAATACAAGTACAGTAATTGTTCTTTGTGGTCAACAGAAGAACACTGTGGAGATGGGGTCACCATGCAGTTAGCCTGGTTAAAACCACACCCTGTCCTTCACTTCGCTTCAGACTAGGGTCTGGCATTCTTCCCATTGAAAACGATTTCTCCTGGAGATTTTTGAATGGACCAATCAGAGAACAGAAGGCGGAGTTTTGTTAGTTTAGCCTGGCGAGGTCCAGGCTATCAGATAAATTGCTCAGAAACCACTCGGTGGATATTTTTTCTGCTACCAGTGTGTAATTATATGTCTTTAATTTACTGACTGTTGGCCTAGATGAAACATTTGAGATAAAATTCGATTTTTTATCATTTATTTTCGTAGCGCACCCGAGGCTGTTTGGAAAATGTCAAACCGAAACTATTTAAATCCAGCAGATTTGACCATTTCGTGAATTGATTTAGGAACTGTTAAGCTCAGGAACACTTCTGATATAACGTCAGCTAAGAAATATATTTTTTATCAGCAGAGAAATAATAGTTTTTTACCTTGTTTTGATGAAAATTCCTTCGTGGCGGCAGCCATTTTGAATGACGACGTCAGTCGACATCGTTCAAAACTCCGCCTTCTGCTCTCTGATTGCTCAGGAACACTTCTGATATAACGTCAGCTAAGAAATATATTTTTTATCAGCAGAGAAATAATAGTTTTTTACCTTGTTTTGATGAAAATTCCTTCGTGGCGGCAGCCATTTTGAATGACGACGTCAGTCGACGTCGTTCAAAACTCCGCCTTCTGCTCTCTGATTGGTCCGGTCAAAAATCTACCGGAGATATCGTTGTCTATGGGACAAGTCCCAGACTGTGCAGTGAAGGGAAATGAGAATTGAGCGGAGCTGTGCAGGAAGGCGAGGGCCAGGCTACCATGCAGTCTGAGAATGACAGAGTGGAGGAGGAGAGTGTACTGTATTCTTCTTCTTTCGGCTTTTCCCTTTTCAGGGGGTCGCCACAGCGAGTCATCCTCCTCCACCTCACTCTGTCCTCTGCATCCTCTGTCCTCACTCCAACTACAGTATTTTCTGGTGTTTAGGTCGCACCTGTGTATAGGTCGCATTGTCCAATTATCACCAATAGATTGGGAAAATCCCTAGATAGGTCGCACCTACATTTAGCTCTGCTGCAAATGTCTGCCACAGGAGTGCACAGCAAGGCTTTTAAGAAGATTAACACTTAAAAACAATTATTTGTTTGATAAAAATTATAGCAAATATATGTCTGAGCTGAACTTTTCCTTAATAAATGAACGTAATTGTGAAATGAGCTGGATTTAAAAATTTGTTTCGCCGAAAGTGATAACAAGCCATATATAGGTCGCACCTGTGTATAGGTCGCAGGCCTTGAAAAAAGCATAAAAAGGTGCGACCTATACACCGGAAAAATACGGTACCTTCATGTCTTCTCTAATTGCATCCATATATCTCCTCTTTGGCCTTCCTCTGTGTCTTTTTCCTGGCAGCTGCATTTCTAACATTCTTCTACCAATACTGTATACCCACTGTCCCTCCTCTGGACATGTCCAAAACATCTCAGTCTGGCCTCCCTAACTTTATCTCCCAGTTGTTCAACATATGCTGTACCTCTGATTATCTCATTCCTGATCTTATCCATCCTTGTCACTCCTAAGAAAAATATCAGCATCTTCCTTTCTGCTACTTCCAGTTCTTTCTCCTGTCTTTTTGTCCATGTCTCTGTCTCCAGACCATACAACTGTAGCTGGTCTCACCACTGTCTTGTAAACTTTTCGTTTGACCTTTGCTGACACCTTTTTGTCACAAATGACATTACTGTATATACATTCTCAATCTTAATAATGATTTAATAATCCTTTTTTACTGAGATGAACCTGTTGTTTGTTTAGGAACCACCTCTCTGCAGCCTGTCCAGCTTTGCTGAGGAAGAGAACATGAAGAGAGAGCTGCAGATGGACCAGGATTCCACCAGCCGTTCTGAGGACCCACCCTGCTGCTGCTGCTGGTGGAACCAACGCAAGACATCCTTTGCTGTCAGATTTTGCATTAACATATTTGTGTTCAAGCTTGTTTGTCCAGAACACTCAAACATACTGCCTGAGAAGCAGATATGATCATTTTCCTCAACAAGAACAGTTTCTGATTTTATACTACCTGCTGCTAATCTGGTATGGATTGTACAAGTCTCTTTTTTATAATAATAATAATAATTTTGTTTGATATTCTGCAGCAGTGTTAGCCCATCAGTGAGAGCTCAGTGATTGCAGCATCAGACACTGGGCATGTGGCAATCTGTTTCCATGCAGTTTTCAAACATAAAGCTCTCTTGTAAAAGTGTACCCTTGAAAAGAAAACTAATAACCTGTTGAAGTTAATAAGTTTGATATCTATATACTGGTTGAAAATAGCCCTGTGAGAAATTCATAGTAAATTTAACAAAAAGGAAAAAGTTCATAGAATTAAAATTCAAACAGAAGTTCAAATTATTTACTCCTGAAAGAACTCTGGCTAACTACTGTAGCTCTTTTTTAACATGGAGTTAAACTCAAAGCAGTCTCCTCAGATAAATAGTTAAAATTATTATTTTTATATGAAAATTTTCTGTTAACTTATTATTTTTTATATTTTATTGTTTCTGTTCAGTGCCCTGAGACAACTTCTGTTGACTTGGCGCTGTGACTCTCTTGTAAGAAAATAAAATGTTCAACACATAACTTGTCTTCTCTTATTGATGTATCACCCCAAAAAAATTTGTATTTTGATGTAAGACAAGCTCAGAGTCCAGTTTTATTTTAAACATTTTAGTAAAAACAAATCAATCAGTCAGAGAAATGTAACTGTGAATGATTAAACAGAAGAGCTGCTTCATCTGATGGTTTCCATGTAGGTCACTTCCTGTCCTCCGTCATCGGTGCCTCATTGGAACAACTTGTTTGGATCTGATCTCGGCTCTAGCCTCCTCAGTGGTGTGATGTCTCCCCACTTCTCACATCCAGGTTGGACCACCAGAAGTTCCCTCATCATCATCATGTCCTGTAGTGGAAGAAAATGTCTCTTTAAGAGCTGCTAAAAACTGTGAGGTTCATAAAACCATATAGCAGACATCTGTTGAATATAAAAAGTTTATCCATCCATCCATCCTGCTCCAAGTGGCTGGGGAGAGGGAAGTCTGGGCCTCCCTAGGCTGCTACCCCCGCGACCCGACCCCGGATAAGCGGAAGACAATGGATGGATGGATGGACTTCAGCTCAAGCTGGACAGTTAAAATAACTTGCTTCAAAACTGAGTAATTCCTAAATAGATTTTCAAAAGTGATGTTCTTTGGAATAATGAAGACTGTTCAAGATGCAAATGTGCATTTGAGTCTTTTGAGTGAAGAACTTTCTGGTTTTAGATAATTACTGAATGTGGTATCAGAACATTTTTCTGCAGGACCGATTTCAGTTAACAAGTAGCAAAGCTTCAGTCAGATGCAGCTAAATCTGCTCAAAATCCAACAATAATTAATAATAATATGTAAGAATAAAGCCTTTGTTAAACACATAACGTTTAGAAAACACTTTTGCAAGATCTAGTTGAGAGGCATATATCAGTCAGGAATGGTAATATAAGCATTAAGGCTAGCATTAGCATGTTATCTCCACAAACAAATTCACCAGAATAAACAGTCAGCTGAAGGCTTTTTTCACCAACAGCTATATAAAAATTGAGAGGCATATACCGTATTCGTCGGCGTATAAGTCGCACCGGAGTATAAGTCGCACCAACCTAATTATGCCCAATTAAATGGAAAAATCAACGTATAAGTCGCACCGGCCTATAAGTCGCACCGGCCTATAGGTCGCACCTCACGTGAACTGGTGTTTTGCCCAAAATGGACTGGCTGCCAAATTGTTTGGAAGGACTTTTGACAAGATTATCACATAAAAACTACAGTATTTTGTTTGATGTGTCTTAGTTGAACTTTTCATTAATAAATGAACATTATTTTGGACTGGCTGCCAAATTGTTTGGAAGGACTTTTGACAAGATTATCACATAAAAACTACAGTATTTTGTTTGATGTGTCTTAGTTGAACTTTTCATTAATAAATGAACATAATTTTTGTATATTTTGTGTCTTTCATCATTTATCTTTAAAGATAAACACATAAAAATATATTTTTATTAGCTGACATTACAGTAAAAAACGTGTCTCAGTTTAAAATGATGACAGAAACAGATACTGTATTTATTTTATGGTTTTTATTTATTTATTCAAAACCATTGAAGTCTTCATCTTCTGTGTCACTGCACCATTTTTGGATAGGGTTGCCAACTCCTTGATAAATAAATAAGGGACACCTCTCGGCAGGGCTGGTCACCCCATTTAACCCCCCCCCCACACACACACACACACAACACACAAACACCCTGCCTGCCCCTCCTCACTTTGAAATCAACCTGAATTCATTTGGATACGTGTTTTTGAATTATAAAAATATGTATAAACAAATTATTACACAATTAACCATTTATTTTTAGTGCAAATAGAATTGCCAGAAACAAACATATCTTTTGAAAATTATGTATCTTTCTTAAACAGACCTCTGTCCTGCTTAATAACTTAAAACAGTATTAAATAACAAAAAATCAATACGAACATTCTGTAATAGTGCATTTAGTGCAACGTGCAAATAAAGTTTGTAGTAAATTTGTGAGCAAGACATTTCATAATTTAGACTGACAATGAGCTCACTTCTAATTAGTTCAGTAGAACATTTGTTTCGCACATCAGTCCACTTACTTTTCATGAAAGAGAAAATCCTTTCCACAAACCCAGTGGAAGATGGGATGCTGAGGACAAAGGATACAACAGCCTGGATGTTGGGGAGGTCAGCTGCCTGAAGAACTTGCATCCACTTCTCTGCTGTTCCCTGGGACTGCCACCTTTCTTTCTCCTGAGGTGAGGTGGTCTATCAGGCTGTTTGCAGTCACACATTCCTCATACAGCTCATCCATAGACATGTTTAGCCTGCCAAAAGGTGTTAAAGTTCATTAGTGACACATAGCCTAGGTTATGTAGTGATAAATAAATGGAAAAACGTGTATTGTTTATATTTATAATTTAGCATTGTATTTAAACTACATTTTGAAATGTATTTATTAATTTACCTATATGAACTGTGTTTTTTTAAAGATGGACAAGGTTGTATGTTTGCATAGTGTAAAGTAAATTCACAATTATGTATTTATTTGTACGTGTCAATTGTACACTTTTGTTTATAACTATCAATAATTAAACATGGTTCACCACTACACTGGAAATTATTGAATTTTTACCTGCCAACCAGGTGAAGACTTTCAGTGATCTTCTCCACTTCCTCAAAGGATATTTTTCCAGATGCCAGAGAGAGGGGCTGAAGGTGAAAGAGCCAGTTTTCCTCTGAGAAACCACTTCTGGACATAACTGATGGCAGTGTTTTTTTTTACATACCATATCTGCCTCTGGTGTTGCCCGGTGCAGAACAAATTGGTCAATGGTTCTCCTGGTTTTGTTGTCTTTCACGTTTCTTATGTGTCCAACTGCAGAAGCATGCTGTTTCACATCAAACTGTCCACCGTGGGCTACAGAAAAAGTACGCTTGCAGACAGTACAGTTCGCTTTGTAGCCATTATCATTCACGTGTTCCAGCCACTTCCTTTTCCCACTCGACTCTGTATTTTTGCAGCCGTTTCTTTTTTTTCCTGGGGGGAGTAGTCAGGCTCGAAGGTGATCTATGTTCACTGTTTAAATCCCCTGAATGTTTGCCGCTCGCGTCCATAATGCTGCTTCTTCTTCAAATCCTGTCGCTGCCGTGTCTTCCGTAAACAGCCAAGACTGGACCAATGAGATGAGCCGGATTCTGTAGTTTCAATCACGTGTGTAAAAGGCTGTCAGCTCATTGGTCACAGAGCAGAGCGGCTTCTTACCGTAATAATTGACATTAAAGCGCATCATTATTTATCAACTCCATTGACGTTGACAGAATAGTTTTGATTCTCACGATATTACGGGACAAAGTGCGTCCCGTAATAGATCAATAAGGGACGCGTACTTTTGTTTCTAAATACGGAACGATTCCGTTTTTCAAGGGACGGTTGGCAACCCTATTTTTGGACCAGGCAGATGTCAACAGTGTAGGTACTATAAAGGGTTTCTTATCGTACATAGCGGCCGAAACTGGTGCTGCACCATTTTTGGAGTTTTTGACCAAAGTCAAATTATGACCAAAATATTAGAAAAATCGACGTATAAGTCGCACCGGCCTATAAGTCGCAGGGCTTAGAAATGTAGGCAAAAAGGTGCGACTTATACGCCAGAGAATACGGTAAGTCAGAAATGCAAATAGACATAAAGGGCTTTCATGATTCAAAACGTACCTGCAGCCAGCCTGCTTGTCATGGCACGGCTGATTTTCCAGAAAAAAAAATTAAAAAATAAATAAATAAATAAACGACCGGAAACACGCTGTCGATCCGTAGCGATCACGTTAGACGAGTCCAGGCTCGAGGGCGGCGAAAACTGCGCCCTGAAGACTCCAATAGTTTTGGAAAGATAGGACATAACTGCACATGCGCTAGTTATAATTAGAGTCAATGGATAAGCTGCCGGCGCCCACGGAGAACCGGAAGTACGTCACAATCGGAAAACGTTTTTTGAAACAAACAATATAACTCATCATTACTCATAAAATATTTATCCTACACAACTAAAAACATATATGCATACATTTCGAAATATTTTTATTTTATTATTTCATTTTTATAAAAAAAGTAAGTCTTCAAATTGTGAAGAGCTCCACAGGTTCCAGAGGGGCGGCACCCCTAGCGCCCTCTAGTGGCGGCCGCCCCTGGTCACGGGGCTGGCAGGAAACTATTTTTACTCGAAGCAGCAGGCCGCCACGAGGCAAAAGATACCTGTGTTCCTGGACTTCCTTACAGAATTAACTCGCACCTGGACTCAACCAAGAGCCCCCATGCTCCTTCCCCTCTCACAGTTCCTCGACATAGATGGATGGATGAAGTGGGAATAGCTAACGTGCCTCAGATTGAGGACACACTAGCGTCTCACCTGGCTCCTAAATCATCAGGAACAAAACCAACTCTTCCCAGCAAGGCTTGTCGAGCCTCAGCGTCTCTACTCGAGAAATGCTACAGGGCTCAGGGACTCGCGGCACGCGCCATGAACGCGTCCACGTTAATGCAGGCCTACCTAGCGGAAAAGCTGCAACAGCTCCAAACAACAACGGACAGTATTTATGTTGGCGTGGGATATGTATAAATTTATCTGAACTACAGTATCTATCTGGACTTGTTAAATTTTTTAAACAGTGCGTAACGTGCTGTGAAAATGAAGACACCAGATTTATTTTTTATTTATTTATTTATTCAGCACCACAAACTTTACAACACAAACACTGAGAATTAAACTGAACACTATTAAAATACGTGAACCGAACTGTAACTACGTTAATGAAATGGACTCTTGCTGTGTGTTCATCTGGACCCATCAGAACCGCAGTCTGCCTGTTTGTTGGAACGATAGCTTCTCCACCTGGCAGAAATAAATAAATAAATAAATAAAAACTCTGTTGTGTGATCAAATTAAACACAAGCAAACATTATATTAAGAACGTTGAATTACCTGCTGTAAGTCAGCTGTTTATCACGGAGGAAAGTCCGGTTCTGGTCCATAGTCCACTCAGCGTCTGGTGTACAGCTTGTTAGATGAAGCAGTCCCGCTTGGTGTCAAATCTGTCGACTCTTATCCAAAATCCAGCAGCTTTAACTTGTTGTTAACTTGTTGTTAGCTCAACTTTTAGCACAAAAGAAAGTAGCAGACTGCCAGCAGAGTGAGGCAGCATGCATGCGCAGTGGGTGAAGGTTCAGCAGCACGCATGCGCAGTGGGTGAAAGGGGGGGTGCATGAGGGAGGGGGGAGATTCGAGCAGATCCGTGTCAACGCAAAACTTTTAATCTAATTAACATACCCAAAAGTTCCGTTTCCCCCCACAGTGTCCATGTAAACAGGGCCAGAGTCTGACGACNGCCATCTTTGTGAAAAGAAACCGTCCATCATTAAACAGAGGTGGAGGCCTCCGGGTTCAACTGTCCCCTCTTACAATGCTGTTATTGCTAGTATCACTCAGCCCTCTGTGAATAGCAAACAACCATCAGGGTGCTAACGATCCATCGTTAGGCTGATGGTCCTCCTTGATCATGTGAGCAGCTGGTTTCAGGCTGTCATCAGCCAACTGGTTGTGTAACACTGTGAGAGGGTGCTATTTATAAGACTGAGCTGAACACAGCAACTCAGACTGAGGAAGTCTTTCGGACGAAAGACGAAACGTTTCTACATTTTTTTTGCTTTGTTTTGTTTTGTTTTTTGAATGTCCAGAGGACCAGACTTAGCTTTTTTAGATTTTTCTACCTGGATTATTGAGCATGCATCAGGGTAGTTTGTAGTTTGTAGTTGTACTGGGTAGTTGCATTCTGGCACAGTCACATCTAGCCCCATCAGTAGATGCACAGGTAACAGCATTGGCTTGTGATTTGCGTGTGCATGTCATGACGGTTTTGCATGATCACAGACATGTACTGTATCACACGCCTTAAAATCCACACGGTGGTTCTGTTCATGTTGGGTGCACGTTTCACCGCTCTGTGATATTCACTTGTAAACTCCTGTGCAACGCAGCTGTTTAGCTATTCGTTATCACAGCTGGATGATCGGATCAGGGGCCTTGTGATGAAGATCCAGCAGACAGTCCAACTGCTTGTCAGCAGGTGGGCACAGCTGAGCGTCAGAGATGTGAAGCGTGACGCTGGAAATTCTGCAGCCATCAAAGAAATCTGCATACTGTACATGAAAGCTTGTGCACCAGAGGGGATGTTAAAGAGGACTCACAGGTCGAGTGAATAAATCTGTGACAGCCGGAGTGGAGTGAGGAGGGATGTCTGGCCCAACTTTATTAAGATATTATGCAAAATGCAAACGGGAGTGGTGGTGCAGAGGTTAGAGATGGGCCTGTGATCAGAAGATCGCCGGTTCAACTCCCAGCACCGACAACATCAAAAAATGTGGGTGGGAAAGATGATGCACCCACACCTGCCTCCATCCTCATTTGGCCCACTCTGGGCCCTTGAGCAAGGCCCTTAACCTCTATCATCTCAGAGAGTCAGAGTCAGAGAGTCTTTATTGTCATTTGCACCGCATGTGGTACATGAGATGAAAACGAGATTATGTACACGAGGTCCCAGTTACATCCAACAACAAATGAAAGAGAAAACAGTAATAACATCTAGAACTAACTAAGAAAAACATCAACTAGTAATACACTAAGCCTAATATAGTGGGAATAAACAGCAGCACGAACATGAGTCTGTATGAGCAGATGGTCACAGATGAACACAGCAACAAGAAAACAGATCAGCATCAGTATGATGTGATATTTTGCAGTGTTTATTTTTTATTTTATTTTTATTTATTCATGAGTCTAACAGCCTCAGGGTAGAAGCTGTTCCTCAGTCTAGTGGTTCTACACTTGATGCTCCTCAACCTCCGTCCTGAGGGGAGTGGGGCAAAGAGTGAGTGTGCTGGATGAGTGAGGTCTTTCATGATGCAGGTCGCTCTTTTTCTGCATCTGGAGGTGTAAATGTCTGTGATTGTGGGGAGACTGACTCCAACAGACTTCTGTGCAGCCTTCACCACTCTCTGCAGAGCTTTCCTCTCTTCAACTGTGCAGCCTCCATGACACGTTGA
>JBBPBX010046565.1:0-26545 GCA_038048925.1 Garcialebias charrua | reverse complement strand
TATACAGTCAGTGTACAGTCTGTATACAGACACTATACAGACAGTACACTGTCTGTATACAGTCTGTATACAGACACTATACAGACAGTACACTGTCTGTATACAGTCTGTATACAGACAGTATACAGACAGTGTACTGATTGATTGCATTATTTGAAAGAAAAAGCACTGTCCCAGTACCATTATGTTGTCGGTATCAGGCCCAGTAGCCTCAAGTACTCGTACTTGTAAAAATAGGCCAATACTACTTTTATGCTTGACATCATTTTCTCTTCCACTTTGCAAGTAATTGAGGACAAAAACCAAAGATTGTTCATAGTTTACAGATATTTTAAGATAAACACACTGTAAGAGTTGCTCCCTCTGGTGGTCGTCTCCTTCCTTGCCTGGCTCCCTCTGGTGGTCTGTCTTGCATGTTGTCTGTCTCAGGTTTGTGTGTCGTCTCGTTCTCAGGTGTGTATGATTTAGGTAATTAGGCTGTGTATATAAGTTTGCATTTGTGTGCATGTCTTTTTTGGGTCATTCATCTTCCTCCCTGGTGTGTCGTGTCTTTGCAGCTCCTTGGTTTTTGTGAGTACACCTCGTCAAGTTTGAGTTTTGTATTACAGCCACAGTTGAGCTTTTGAGTTTTGTTATTAAAGTATTTTTGACTTTTTACTACTCGTGTCTCTGAGTGTCCGCCTGCACCACTGGACTCATTCCTCCCACACCACGCTGGATCGTAACATAATGACCCGACCAAAACAGTGAGTCCAGCGGGCGGAACTTTCCAGAGACAGAAGATGACGGTTTCCGCTCGAAGGGAGCAGCCGTCATAGACGTGGTCCCTGCAGCTGCAGTTCCTGCGGCCGCTCTCATGCCTGCTGCAGTCTCCGTAGTTTTTCAACCTCCTGCAGTCTCTGTTTCATTCAGTACAAGGATCACACCCAGTTCAGACTTTATTTTTCTCACCTGCCCGTTCTGTTTTTTCCTCGCCGTCTGGTCCCGGAGCGCGCCGCTGAGGTTTCGACGTCTGCAGAGGTCCTGCGCCGCTGACGCCTCTACGCCTTCAGGGGGTCCCCGCGCCGCTGACGCCTCTACTTTCTTCGGAGGGTCCCCGCGCCAGTGACCCCTCTACTTCGTGGGTGCTCGCGCCGCTGATGCCTCGATGTCTGCTGGGGGTTCCCGCGCTGATGGCGCCTCTACTTTCTTTGGAGGGTCCTCACACCGCTGGAGCCTCGACGTCTGCAGGGGTTTCCCACGCCAGTTGACGCCTCTACTGTCTTCGGAGGGTCCTCGCGCCGGTGACGTCTCTGCTGCAGAGGGTCCTCGCTTCTCTGACGCCTCCGCTTCGATGGAGGGTCTCCACGTCGATGACGTCACTACGTCCGATGTCGTTACTACGTCCGATGACGTTTCTACGTTTGATAATGTTTTGACGCTTGTTAGTTTTCTGGTTTTAGTCTTTGTTTAGTTCTGGTTTTTGCAAGTTTGGCTTTGTGTTTAGCTTTTTGTCCCTTGTCCTGTTTCCCTGTCCCTGTGTTTTCCTTCGTGCCCGCCCTGGTTGTTGGGGGTGTTCCTTGGGGACGCCTGGGGGCGTCTTTGAGGGGGAGGTACTGTAAGAGTTGCTCCCTCTGGTGGTCGTCTCCTTCCTTGCCTGGCTCCCTCTGGTGGTCTGTCTTGCATGTTGTCTGTCTCAGGTTTGTGTGTCGTCTCGTTCTCAGGTGTGTATGATTTAGGTAATTAGGCTGTGTATATAAGTTTGCATTTGTGTGCATGTCTTTGTTGGGTCATTCATCTTCCTCCCTGGTGTGTCGTGTCTTTGCAGCTCCTTGGTTTTTGAGAGTACACCTCGTCAAGTTTGAGTTTTGTATTACAGCCACAGTTGAGCTTTTGAGTTTTGTTATTAAAGTATTTTTGACTTTTTACTACTCGTGTCTCTGAGTGTCCGCCTGCACCACTGGACTCATTCCTCCCACACCACGCTGGATCGTAACACACAGGTGATGTTGACAGCAGACTGTTTACTCTGTATTCTTACTGAAACAAATGTGTTTCTAAAGTTACTGTGTGATGTTTAAGTACTAACAGTAATACCTGGTAACTACTCAATATCAGCATGTACCCAAACTGAAGTACCGGTACTTTTAGTTTGTACAGGATCTGAAATAACAAACAAACAAAAACAACTAATATTTGGACACCGTTAGAAAATACATTCCTTTACGGTAGGCCTGTACTTCTTGGTGGTTCTTGGTCTTCTGTCTCCAGGCTGCACCTTTTAAAAGAAATATTAATTCACTGACTGGGTGCACGCCTGATCAGAGCCTTCTGTCACTAACTGGTGAACAGATTAACCCAAATGCAGGTAAACAGGAGGAGTGTAGTACTTGTGATAGTGGAGCAAGAACTGGAGCAGGAACCACCAGGAGGATCTGACAAAGAACCCATGGAAAGCAGAGGCTTATCACAGACAAGAGGTTTAACAAAATTTGGGTTTATCAATAAATTCTGAGTTTAATTACTCCAAGAGGGGAACTGGATTTCAGTTCCAGAAAAGCTAAATAAATTTAGGTTTTATTTCCTAACCTTGACGTAAAAATGTACAGGTGCAAAGTAAAGCCATCACCAGTAGAGTTTTGGCACCTGGATTCACCAAGAAAACCACTGGAAAAACTGTGTTGGGCCATTTCTGAATACCAACCAAGTACAGGAAGTACACAGAGCAGCTGAATGAAGGTGCTCTAATATTTTGTCTATTCACTTCCCCCATTCATGAAAGGTTTTCCATCTTTTGCAGTCCTCCTTTGACATCATCCAGTAAGATATTAGTTCTGTCTCAATCTTGTCCTAAATGCTGATAAAACCAAAGGGATGTTGTTTTCAAACAGGAAGTCGGTCCCAGCAGTTCTTCATGGTGTCCTCATTGACGTAACCTGGTCGATTCGCATCTCTCTTTTAAACTCCATGTTGAAAACTTGGTAAAGAAACTGAAAGTTAAACTGGGTTTCTTTTTCAGAAACAGATCATGTCTAAATCTGAATGTTAGGAAACGCCTTGTATCTGTGACTTTCCTTCCCTCCATTGATTACGGTGACATTATCTACATGAATGCTCCTACAAGCACCCTGCAGATGTTGGATGTTGTCTATCATGGTGCACTAAGATTCATAACTGGCTGTGATTATCATACCCACCACTGCACCCTGTGTTCACTGGTTAACTGGACATCATTAACCTCACACAGACTCTTCCACTGGTACATTTTCATCTTTAAATCACTTCTTGGTCTGCTGCCTTCATACATCTCCTCCTACATGTCTCTGCGTGAGTGCAGCTACAGCGTGCGCTCTCAGGACATGATTACCTGCAGTGTTCCCTCAGTGAGGACTGAACCAGGCAAAAGGGCCTTCTACTACCCTAACCCCGTTTTCTGGAATATCTTACAAAAAGATCTGAAGCTCTCGACCTTGACCTCTCTAAGTGGTTTCGAACATCTGCTAAGTTCCTGGCAAAAACCAATGCAGACATGTTCCTGTTTTTAGTTTACTACAACGCCTTATAATCTAGCTGTTTTTTTGTGTGTGTGTTTTTCTAATACCATTTAATTACATTTGTTATTTTCAATTTGTGTATTATTTATCTTTATCTTTACCTTTATGATTGTTTATTATTTTCGTTGTTGTCTATTGTTGTCATTACCATACCATACCATACCATTTTATTTATAAAGCACTTTAAACAGGAACAAGTCCACACCAAAGTGCTGGACAAACAAACACGCAACAGGTAACACAGACAATGAAGTACAACACGAAAAACATAAAAACATTGCAGATCATAAATCAAACGATCCAATACAAATCAGCTGGCATTGAAAGCAATGGAGTAGTAGTGAGTTTTTAACCGGGATTTGAAAACTGAGAGGGAGGGGGCCTGTTTGATGAGCAGCGGTAACTCGTTCCAGAGTCTTGGGCCTGCTACAGAGAACGCCCTGTCACCCCTGCGCTTAAGGCGAGTTTCTGGAACTATTAAGAGTACCTGATCCTCTGACCTCAAAGCACGTGGAGGGACATATGGGTGTATCAGATCTGAGAGATAGGCGGGGGCGAGACTGTTCAGCGATTTGTAGACATACATGAGAATTTTGAATTGGATTCGAAGATGAACCGGTAGCCAGTGAAGGGAGGCCAAGACTGGTGTAATGTGCTCTCTTTTGCGTGTGCTGGTTAAAAATCGGGCAGCTGCGTTCTGAACCAGTTGTAATCGTGCAATGGTGGCTTGACTGACGCCAAACAGAAGTGAATTGCAGTAATCAAGCCTAGATGTAATGAATGCGTGAATCACTGTCTCCAGGTTGTTTTTGGAT
The DNA here is from genome assembly GCA_038048925.1 of Garcialebias charrua. Lineage (NCBI taxonomy): Eukaryota > Metazoa > Chordata > Actinopteri > Cyprinodontiformes > Rivulidae > Garcialebias > Garcialebias charrua. The sequence continues at coordinate 22,197 of JBBPBX010046565.1, read as the reverse complement.
AATATGGGCTTCAGCTTAGACAGACGCCTCAGCTGGAAAAAACAGGATTTGACGATCATGTTTACATGACTGTTGAGTTTCATGGAAGGATCCATTATCACTCCCAGATTTTTGACTTTTTGTTTTTCGGACAGGGGTAGAGCAGACAGGTCAATGCAGTGGTTTGAGGTTGTGTCATTGGGAAGGAACAATATGGCTTCAGACTTCTTATCATTGAAGCTTAAGAAATTTAAAGCCATCCAGTCCCTGATGTCAGCCAGGCAGTCGAGCAGAGGTTGAATAGAGCCTGTACCATTTTGTCTTAGGGGGAAGTAGATTTGACAGTCATCAGCGTAGAAGTGGAAAGGTATATTGTGTTTCCGGAAGATAGCACCGAGTGGCAGCAGGTATAAGGAGAACAAGAGAGGACCCAGGATGGACCCCTGCGGAACCCCCCATTTAAGAGCCGCCACTGCAGAAGTAAAATCGTTGATGGACACACAAAAAGACCTGTCAGAGAGGTAGGATCTGAACCAGTTTAGGGCTGATCCTGAGATGCCCACCCACTGCTCCAACCTAGCAATGAGGATCTCATGGTCGATGGTGTCGAAAGCGGATGTGAGGTCCAATAGGACAAGCAGCACAGAGTCACCAGTATCTGTGGATAGAAAGATGTCGTTAAAAACCTTCAGTAGGGCAGTCTCAGTGCTGTGGAGGGATTTGAAGCCAGACTGGAAAAGCTCGGGGATAGCGTGATCCTCCAGGAAGCACTTTAGTTGGGACTCAACTATTTTCTCTAGAAGTTTAGAAACAAATGGGAGTCTGGAGACAGGCCTGAAATTGGATAATACTGACGGGTCGAGGTTTGGTTTTTTCAGGAGGGGTTGAACAGCAGCATGTTTTAATGATTTTGGCACCACACCCGAGGATAGACTGCTATTTACAATCGAGAGAATGGAGGGACCTAGAGTGTGAAAAACCTCCTTTAGAAGCCGAGGGGGGACCACATCGAAGGGGGAGCCAGATGGTTTCATGCTGCACATGACCTGCTCTAGAGAGGACAGAGAGACTGGTTCAAAATGTTCAAACACAGCAACAGATTGAGGTGGGATGGATGGATCGTGAGATGGGGGAGAAATGAGAGCCCTGGTGGTTGCGATTTTATCTAAAAAGAAATGTTGGAAGTTCTCGCACAGCTCAGTCGAGGCTTTACTCGAGGCATTACTCTGTGTTAAAATCAGATCTCTCTTGTAAATGAGTCCCCGAGACTCAATGGGATTAACTTGGATTAATAAATGTTAAATGAAAAAAAGAAGCTATGTTTGAGGAAGCAATAATAAAAGAAGAGCTCCCCACACCCTTCATCAAGGTTTGATTAAATTAATTCCAAAACCAAAACAAGATAAACTTAATATAGAGAATTAAAGACCCATTAGTCTATTAAACAATGACGTTAAGATATCTGTGCTTATTTTTGCTTAAAGACCGAAAGGAGAGCTAAATATTATTGATGAGGAACAATCTGGTTTCATGACAAGCAGGAATATCTGCAACAACATCCATTTGGTTTTAGATATGATCGACTACAATGAATATATTCCCGACAATAGTTTTATACTTTTTGTAGATTTCTATAAAGAATTTGAAACTAAAAGCCATAAATATATGTTTAAAACCATACAACATTTTGGATTGATACAGTTTTTTATAAGAGTGATTGCCACTTTTTACAAAGGTAACTCAGTTAAACTGGTCTCTGGTACTTCAGAAATTTGATGTCAGCTGTGGAATCAGACCAGGTTGTCCTTGTCTGTTTCTATTCCTCCTACAGGTAATGGCAGTACATCTCAAAAAAGGTCATTTTCAAGGAATCAGAACGTTGGGAAGAGAATTTAAATGATCACAACTGGCTGATGACACAGTAGTCTTCCCAATAATTTTCCTCAGTCTCAGGATTGAAAATGAATCTTAACAAGTCTGTCCTATTTCCTCTCAAAAATCATAATCTCCCAGAAATACAAACCGGATTCCAAAAGAGTTGTGACACTAAACAAATTGTGAATAAAAACTGAATGCAATGATGTGGAGGTGCCAACATCTAATATTTTATTCAGAATAGAACACAAATCACAGATCAAAAGTTTAAACTGAGAGAAATGATCATTTTAAGGGAAAAATATAGCCTGGCCCTCGCCATTCCTACGCAGCTCCGCTCAATTCTCATTTCCCTTCACTGCTGGGTCTGGGACTTGTCCCATAGACAAGGATATCTCCGGTAGATTTTTGACCGGACCAATCAGAGAACAGAAGGCGGAGTTTTGAACGACGTCGACTGACGTCGTCATTCAAAATGGCTGCCGCCACGAAGGAATTTTCAATAAAACAAGGTAAAAAACTATTATTTCTCTGCTGATAAAAAATGTATTTCTTAGCTAACGTTATATCAGAAGTGTTCCTGAGCAATCAGAGAGCAGAAGGCGGAGTTTTGAACGACGTCGACTGACGTCGTCATTCAAAATGGCTGCCGCCACGAAGGAATTTTCAATAAAACAAGGTAAACTATTATTTCTCTGCTGATAAAAAATATATTTCACCGCTGACGTTATATCAGAAGTGTTCCTGAGCTTAACAGTTCCTAAATCAATTCACGAAATGGTCAAATCTGCTGGATTTAAATAGTTTCGGTTTGACATTTTCCAAACAGCCTCGGGTGCGCTACGAAAATAAATGATAAAAAATCGAATTTTATCTCAAATGTTTCATCTAGGCCAACAGTCAGTAAATTAGAGACATATAATTACACACTGGTAGCAGAAAAAATATCCACCGAGTGGTTTCTGAGCTTTTTACCCAGCTAGCAAGCAAATGTTCAGATGACGTTCAGTGAACGTCGTCTAAAGGTCGAATGTCGAATGTTCAGGACCCAACGTTGTCTGAACGTTGCCTCAACGTTAACCCTGAACGTTAACGCTGAACGGTAACTCACTGTAAGAAAAAAAAATTGGTGTAATTTCATTCAATTAGTTCTTACACCTTTGAAACTTTAATGGTTGTTATTATTTATGACCAAATCTCTATTTTTGTTTTGTTACAAAAAGTGTGCACTTCTGACATTGTCTGAACATTGCCTGAACATTGTCTGAACATTGTCTGAACATTGTCTGAACATTGCCTGAACATTGTCTGAACATTGCCTGAACATTGCCTGAACATTGTCTGAACATTGTCTGAACATTGTCTGAACATTGTCTGAACATTGTCTGAACATTGTCTGAACATTGTTTGAACATTATCTGAACGTTGTCTGAACGTTTCCTGAACGTTAACGCTGAACGTTCACTCACTGTAAGAAAAAAAAATTGGTGTAATTTCATTCACTTATTTCTTACATCTTTGACACTTTAATGGTTGTTATTATTTATGACCAAATCTCTATTTTTGTTTTGTTACAAAAGGTGTGCACTTCTGACATTGTCTGAACATTGTCTGAACGTTCACTATGAACATTCACTTGACATGACAATCATGTTTACTGTGACTTCTTTAATCAGTCTTTATATCTTCAATAGAGCAATGGGCCCACGTACGAGACCCCCACTCATATGGGTTCTTTATCTATAACCATAATTACATGGTTGTTATTGTCACCAGATCTCTATTTTTGTCTTGTTATAAAAAGTTTGCCCTTCTGATTTTGTCTTATCACTGTAAACTATCAATTGCTGTGAAAAACAAATGTTTGCTGTGATCATTTAATCAGTTTTTTTTTTATATTTAAAAGCTATGGTTATTGTCACCAAATCTTTATTTTTGTCTTGATATGAAGTGCACTGACGTTTTCTGAATGTTTGCTTACTGTGAGAAAAAAAAAAACAGTGGCATATTTTTATTTAATTAGTTTTTTTAATCTTTAAAACTTTAATGGTCATTAATTATTATCACCAAATCTCTATTTTTGTTTTGAAGTGCACTTCTAATGTTGTCTGAATGTTGTCTGAACGTTCACTCTAGACATTCAATGTGAAAAAACATGTTTGGTGTGATTTAATTTAAAGAGTATACAGTAGTACAAACATAATGGTTGTTATTATTTATCACCAAATCTCTATTTCTGCGTTGTTGTAAAAAACTGTACACTTCTGTTAGTTAGATGTTTAAGAGAGGGTTTAGGGCCCTCTATTCTCCCACAGTACTTCTCTCAGTTAAACTCTGGAACCAGCTAGAGTACTTCTCTGGTGCCAGAAAATGGCTTCCATTAACTCCTGTTTATCCCCCCAGAAGCAAAACCTTGTTGTTCTGGTGGTTTGATTGAACACTGTGACAGTTGAGGGTGGGCAATCACAACCCCCACTGTTGGTTGGAGGCCCTTTCATTGGCCCTTTGATTTCTCCCAGGATGCCTTGTGGTGAAGGTTTCCCATCATTGCCACCATTTTACTTTGTTTGGTTCAAAACAGAGGAGCACCGCCCTGCAGCTGGATCTTGATGCTTGAACCAAATCCAAATCCCTGGTCAGCAGATACCAACAAGAAAGGTAAGGGCTTGAGGCCTTATGCTCCTAACCCCAGTTGAATAATGAAGGTTTGTGTTTGCTCATTAAATTATTCTGAATTAATTATAATTTATAAGCTGCTTCCAAGTTACACCAAGACAGGTTTAAGGCTTTTGAACTGCAACTTCAGATGTTTTACTTAATTTCAGAGTTAGCTAGCCTCAAAAATATTTGAGTTTTGCTTCTAAAGCTAAAACTTTCTCCAGTGAACAGCTGTTTCCTCAGCATCAGTTCTAGATGTTCTGTAACCGTCAGACTGTGGTTCTGCCGGAACTTTAAAACAGAACGCAGCTCACCCCGTCATTCCCGTCTCTCTGTTTCATCGGGTTTGGGTTTAGGAGTCCTATGACGGTGCCTGAATCCCTCTTCCAGTGCTCGTGGTCGCCGAACAGGAAGAGAGAAACGAACACGTCCAGGTTGTGGAGGTCACTTACGCAGCGACTCTCAACAGATCAACTGACAAGAACTACATAAACTCTGAGACCGGTGAGTGTTTAAAGCAAACACAAAGCTTCTGAACGGTTTGAACCATACAGATAGAAAGAGTTCACTCAGCTGGATAAGGTGAAGAAACTTGAAGACGTTCAAGTGGAAAGAATATTTTTACTTTTTTAACCTTTTTCACTACAGACTTGAGACTTGAACTGTGTTGTCCCTCCCCCCATCCCCCAATGCTGTTATTGCATGAGCACCCTGTGAGTCATCAAGGCCTCTAATGACCGTCAGGCTGATGTTCCTCATTTGCATGTGAACAAACTGTTTTGATTGACATTGTTAAACCTGTTTGTCCTATGTGGAGGAACTGAAACTGAGGCTTGGGGTTAGGGTTAAACTCTCATTGACAATGGCAAAAAACATTTATTCTGTTCCTAAATCTACTCTTTGGAGACGAACTCATCTTGCTGCCAAGCGGAAATTTAAGTGTTTAGATGATGACCAAGATGATTCTCAAGATTTTGTTAAAAATTCTCCTGCATTTCAGCATGAAGTCATTGCCATGCATAGTGAACACAGTGAATCACTTGAAAGTTCTGACTCTCTTCATGATGATGGCACCAATGAACCATGCAGAAACTGTAGATATTCCTGTAAATGGGTCCTTTTCAGATGATGATCATGGCAGTATTCATTCAGACCATCATGCCAATCATTCTTATGATTTTCCCTCTGAATTGGATGTTCACATTTCACATAACTCTGAACTTGAACCAGATCGCTCAACAGATTGTTCTTCCTTACTGACGGTGAACAAGCCACCTATCAACATTTGCTGGGATGGATGTTTTTTTATTATTATATTAATCCAGTTATAGGGGAGACCCCAGCAAGGCACTGTGCATTTTCCAGATTGCCTTTGCATATGACTAATTACTCTTTTTTGTTTTTGTTTGTTTTTTTGCAAATGCAGATGGAATCATGAATGGGGATTCTGCGGCAAGAGAGGATTTTATAAGGACTCATGCTGCAGAGCATTTAAAACATGCAAAAAGGGTAGAGGACATGCGCTCACACTGGACAATTAAAACGTGTCACAAAGAAGTGGAGGTGGGGCTTTCACACTGGACATTTAATGCACCACAAAGAAGTGGACACTGGACATTTAATGCACCACAAAGAAGTGGAGGTGAGGCTTTCACACTGGACATTTAATGCACCACAAAGAAGTGGACACTGGACATTTAATGCACCACAAGAAGTGGAGGTGGAGGGTCACACAGGACATTTAAAATGTGCCACAAAGAAGTGGAGGACACGGGCTCACACAGAACTGAGGAACACATTTTTTGGGGGGAGAGATGCAAATACAGGTGCTGGTCATAAAATTAGAATATGAAAAAGTTTATTTATTTCAGTAATTCCATTCAAAAAGTAAAACTTGTATATTATATTCATTCACACAGACTGATATATTTTAAAAAAAATTCTTAATGTTGATGATTATAACTGACAACTAATGAAAAGCCCAAATTCATTACCGGTAACAGAAAATTACATTACTTGAGATAAAAAATTAAAAAAAGGATTTTTATAGATGTTGGCCAACTGAAAAGTATGAACATGGTACCATGGTCCTTGCAAAAGGACCCCCAACTAAGTATTCAAAGATGTACATATTGTACATTTCATGTTCATAGTTCTCAGTTGGCCAACATTTATAAACATTTTTTTTAATTAATCTCAAGTAATAGTCTAATTTTCTGAGGTACTAAATTTAGGGTTGTCATTAGTTGTTGGTTTTAATTATCAGCATTAAAAGAAATAAACTTGAAATCAGTTTAATGAAAGTTTCACTTTTTGAATGGAATTACTGAAATAAATCAACTTATTTAAAATATTATGACCAGCACACTTTTTAAACATATTTGTGGTGGGACTGTAATTTTATATAGCTTTCATATTTCTCGTGTTACTGCCAGTGTTGCAGCTATAAATCCAAAAGAAAAATGAAGGCATGTTAATAAAAAACAAAAACAAATTAATGTTAAGTACAGACCAAAGCTATGTGAGCTGTGTACTTTTAGATTTGTTTGTGTACTGGTACATTTTGTTTTGCCACCAGTTGATAAGCTCCCTCCAATGTAATTCTAAAGCTTTTGTTTTTTTAAAGGTACCAAAGGTGGACTTTTCCATTTTATGTGTTATGCTGTTCTGTTAATCCTTTAATTTATGTTAAAGAGGATAAAGGAAAAATGTAAGGAGTGATTTGTAAACCATATGTTTCCTGCTGCACAATGGATGGTCAAATGTGGTTCCTAGCTTTGTTTGCCTCAACGCAGTTTTGAAGTAGATGCATTATATTTTTCATATGCATAGCATGCCATGTACAGATTCTTTTTGTACCTATTTTTGTACCTATTTTGTTACAACTGATGCCAGTTATGCATTTTTTTTATTCATATACGGATTTGTTTTATATTATGATACTGATGCCTTTATGTGTAATAAACTGATTCTTTTATCATAACTTTCGACTCTGTTATTTTTAATGTTAGTACTGTAGAATTAATTCATAGCCAAGAGTTATTTGCACAACTACATATCATCATGATTCCACTAATAAATCTCAATTTAAAACTGTGGATTGGGAACTTGAAAAGTTTGTGTTGTCTGAACGTTGAAGGGACAGTTTCTGAACATTCAGGGGACGTTGTCTGAACGTTCGGGGGACAGTTTCTGAACATTCAGGGGACGTTCTCTGAACGTTTTATGGAGTTTCATTTGGACGTTCAGTGAACGTTTTCTGCAAACGTTCAGAGGACGTTGATGACAACGTTCAGAGGACGTTGTCTGAACGTTCAGGGGACAGTTTCTGAACATTCAGGGGACGTTCTCTGAACGTTCGGGGGACAGTTTCTGAACATTCAGGGGACGTTCTCTGAACGTTTTATGGAGTTTCATTTGGACGTTCAGTGAACGTTTTCTGCAAACGTTCAGAGGACGTTGATGACAACGTTCAGAGGACATTGTCTGAACGTTCAATGTTAGCTGGGTTGCTGATCTAAGAACAGGTATGAGGCTTATAAATGAGGCGCTGTGGCTTAGATAGCCAAAGCTTCTGTCTCGTAAACAGGCAGATCCTGGGTTCAAATCCCAGCAGTGCCTATGATACTATTATGTCCTGATAGAGATCTGAGTTCTCTAGAAGTAGACCTCATGAGACAATTGTATAAATTTCATATTAAGTAAGAAGAGAACTTGCTTTTCTAGAGGGAAAGAAAAGAGTGCACCTTATAGTCTACCTGTGTGTTCATTCTTACAAAATATCAAGTATACTTATCTAGAGAAACATGGTATAGAATACTCAAAGTCATCCATTACAAGTGCTTTGGCTTAGTTGGTTAAAGCACCTGTCTAGAAAACAGGATATCCTGGGTTCAACTCCCAGCAGTGCCTGGCATCTGGCTGGTCAAATAAATGCTCACATTGGTGGCCATACACCCATAAATGTGTCTGCTGAACTGCTGTCTTTCACTGTTGGTCTTAAAGAGCTCAAATTTGAATGAGTGAGAAAAATTTGCCTTTTAAAAAAGTCCAGCAAGCAAAAACTATTTCTATGTATATTTTTTTTATGTCAGAATGATCACCAACTTGCTAGAGTTACAGAAACACAGAAACGTGTTTAATCATGCAAGATCAGAGGCTAAATTGTAGGTTGCTGATCTAACTGTTGACTGTTGTGTGTTTGTGTTCACGGAAACGTGGCTTAACAACAACGTTCCGGACCATGCTGTTCAGCTGGATCAGCTAACATGCTATAGGGCGGAACGAGCTCTCATCGAGGGAGGTAAGACACGCGGAGGGGGGCTGTGTGTTTACATCAACAACGCCTGGTGTCGTGATGCTGCTGTGGTCCACAAACACTGCTCACCTTTAGTGGAGTTTATGACTATTAAATGCAGACCGTTCTATTTACCGAGGGAATTTACAGCTGTCATGATTGTTGCTGTATATATTCCTCCAAGCTCCAGCTGCAAAGTTAGAGGTGAGGCACTGAATGAACTATATCTGCACATCAGTGAGCAGCAAACAGCCCACCCTGATGCTTTTCTCATCATGGCTGGTGATTTCAACCAAGTAGATTTAAAGAGTGTATTTCCAAAAACATACAGAAACATAAACTTTGCAACAAGAGGAAACAACACACTGGACCAAGTTTACACCACCATGAAAAATGCCTACAGAGCCCTCCCCCTCCCCCACATTGGTGCTTCTGACCATATCTGTGTTATGCTAAAGCCAGCATACAGGCCACTGGTGAAAGTCACAAAACCAGTCCGCAAGCAGATACGAGTGTGGCCAGAGGGGTCTTCAGAGGCACTCCAGGACTGTTTTGACACCACAGATTGGAATATATTCAAAGAAGCTGCTACCACAAACAACAACACATGTCTCCAGGAGTACTCAGACACTGTATGTTCATACATCACCAAGTGCATTGATGATGTAACCAACCTCAAGACCATCACTGTTCGGGCTAATCAGAAGCCATGGCTGACAGCAGAGGTTTACAGACTCCTGAAAGCCAGGAATGCTGCCTTCAAAGCGGGAGATCAGGTGGGCCTGAGGGCAGCCAGAAACAACCTGGCCCGGGGCATCAGAAAGGCCAAGAAGCAGTATTCCAGGAAAATAGCTCACCGTTTCAAGGACAGCAAGGATACACGCAGTCTGTGGCAGGGAATACAGACCATCACAAACTACAAACCATCCCCCCAGACCTGTGACAGCTCAACCTCTACGCTGAATGAACTGAATGAGTTCTTTGCTCGGTTTGAGGCAAGTAACAGCACACCTGCACATAAACTCCCCCCCTCTCCTGATGGCCAGGTGCTGGCGCTGTCCTCAGACAGCGTAAGGCGATCATTCATCAAGATTAACGCCCGGAAGGCCTCTGGTCCTGACAACATACCTGGTCGTGTGCTGAAGGACTGTGCAGGGGAACTCGCAGCGGTCTTCACGGACATCTTTAACATCTCACTGAGCCAGGCCATCGTCCCCACCTGTTTCAAAGCCACCACCATCATCCCTGTCCCAAAGAAGGCAACGCCCGCATGCCTCAATGACTATCGCCCAGTAGCACTCACCCCCATCCTGATGAAGTGCTTTGAACGGCTAGTCATGAAAAGCATCACATCTGTCCTCCCTGCCTCCCTGGATCCCTTCCAATTTGCATACCGACCTAATCGCTCAACCGACGATGCCATCTCCTCTGCCCTCCACACAGCTCTCACACATCTGGACACGAAGGACTCTTATGTTAGAATGCTGTTCATCGACTTCAGCTCGGCATTCAACACCATCATCCCCCAACAGCTCATCCTTAAACTGGACAGTCTGGGGCTGAACACCTCAATGTGTAACTGGCTGCTAGACTTCCTGACCGGGAGACCACAGACAGTACGGGTCGGGAGTAACACATCTAGCACCATCACATTGAACACAGGGGCCCCACAAGGATGTGTGCTGAGCCCCCTTCTATTCACCCTGCTAACACACGACTGCACACCATCATACAGCTCCAACCACTTCATCAAGTTTGCGGACGACACAACAGTGGTGGGTCTCATCAGCAACAACGATGAGACGGACTACAGGAACGAGGTGAGCCGCCTGGCCTTGTGGTGCGGACACAACAATCTCACTCTCAACGTGGAGAAGACAAAGGAGATTGTTGTGGACTTCAGGAAGAGGGATGCCCAACATGCCCCTCTGACCATCAACAGCACCGCAGTGGAGAGAGTAGACAGCACCAAGTTCCTGGGAGTGCACGTCTCAGAGGACCTGTCCTGGAGCAGGAACACTGCATCACTGGCCAAGAAGGCTCACCAGCGTCTCTACTTTCTCCGCAAGCTGAAAAGGGCTGGAGCTTCAACCCCCATCATGTGCACCTTCTACAGAGGTGCCATAGAAAGTGTCCTGACCAGCTGCATCACGGTGTGGTTTGGTGCATGTACTGCATCCTGCCGCAAGAGCCTCCAGCGCATCGTGAAAGCAGCTGAGAAGATCGTCGGCACCTCCTTGCCCTCACTGCAGGACTTACACAGCAAACGCCTCACTCGGAAAGCCCTCTGCATGGCAGGTGATCCCACACACCCACTACACAGCTGCTTCAGACTGCTGCCATCAGGGAGGAGACTGAGGAGTCTCCAGGCTCGAACCAGCAGACTGAGAGACAGCTCTGTTCATCAGGCAGTCAGGATGCTAAACACTCTGCCTGCTCTGCCTCCCCTCCCATTTGAACTGCCTTAACACAAAAAACTTTCTCACACATTACCACACAACACAAAGATTTTAACACTGGACTCTGTGTCATCAAACGGGTTATTCACTAAACTCTCGGTCATGTGCTCATTCAGTTTGCACTACTTCTCATATTTGCACTAATGTTTGTATTACATTACTGCCTATAGTCATACTACTGTTTACATTCACTGTTTACATTTATTAATACTGTTTACATTTATTACTACTGTTTACATTTACACTACTTTTATATCTACACTACTGCTGATACATATACAGTATTCTCTGACTAGCCTTATTTAAGGATGCCCAATGTGCCTTATGTGCCTTACTGCATATGCCACTTTGCCTCTATACCAACATCAACTACCTCATACATATACTGTGTACATTAACTCATATGCTGCTTTGCCACTCTTTGCAAATGTCAATGCTAGAACCTTCAGTTTATTTTATAGATATACTTTTTATACTACTATGCAAAAACTCAGGACAGTATTACACTTTTATTATTTCATTTTATGCTTATGTTCATTAAATGTTTAGTGTTTTAGTGTTGGTGTAAATTTTCATACTTTTATACTACTATGCAAAAACTCAGGACAGTGTTACACTTTTACTATTTTATGCTTATGTTTATTAAATGTTTTAGTGTTTTAGTGTTTAAATGGTTACTGTTGCACCGAGGGACTGAGAGAAACGCAATTTCAATCCTGTGTATGTCCTGTACATATTGCAGTTCTGACAATAAAGTTGACTTTGACTTTGACTTTGACTAAGTACAGCTATATTCCTCAAAAATGAGGTGCTGTAGGTTAGATGGTCAAAGCATCTGTTTGGTATACAGGAGATCCTGGGTTCAAATTCCAGCATTTCTCTTATTACTTTGTTTTTTTTTTTTCATTTATAGATGGCCTCCCTTCACACCTTTTAGCCATCCTCTCACTCCAATATTTTTTTTAAGAGAGAAAGAAAGAAAAGAGAAAGTAAGACAACAAATCAACAATTATCAACCAAAAGAGCACAAGGCAAACACACCCAACCTCCGTCCACAATCCTGCAAAGCACATGACAGAACACAACAATGGAACATACATGCATAAAGACTAATAATATTCATGAGCTTGCAGTAGAATTCTATAAATACACATACCCATATCTACAAATATATATATAGTATACATACATATACTTTTATATTCATTTATATACCCATCTACATATCTGCATATATCTATATATACATCCCTGCATCCATTTGTGTGTGGTTGTGAGCATGCATAAGTGAATAAGGTTCCTCCAATAGAACATTTAGTAGCGACTGTGAAGCATCAGAGATCCGTCCCCCCAAAGCCCGAGGCAGACGAAGGGGCGATCAAAGCCCAAGACCCCAGGAAGGACCCCGAGCCCAGAGTCCCCAGGACCACCCGAACAGGACGAGCCACTAGCCCACTCCCCAGATCCTACCAAGGGGAAGAACCGGACGAACCCCTACCAGCGACCACATACAATGACCCCCCGGTGTCGCCCGCGACAAATTCACAGGCCCCCGCCGGAGCCCGCTGCACCGACGTAGCCCCAGGGCCGGTCACCGAGGCCCGGGCACCGGGGACGCCCACCCCTCAGGCCCAGACCCGACCGGACCAGAGGGCACGAGCCCCACCAGGCAGCCACCAGGCCGAGCCGACAAACGCCCAAGCGCCCAACCCCAGATAGTGAGGGCCCCAAGCACGCCCGCAGGCAAAGGAACACCCACCAGGGGGGCCACGTGGCAGGAGCGCGACACTAAGTAGCCTCAGAAGTATCAGAGAGGGGGCAGTCCAAGACCCAGCCTGACACTTAAACATTCATACACAGACACACTCATTCAGACCCACCCTCATCCTCACCCTCAGTCACAGAAAGACAAACAATAACGACACGTTCCATTCATAATCCCGATGCACACTCTATACCCCCTAGGTCCAAGACATGTACCTGCTCCCTGCGTGGGGCAGCCCACATCCAAACCCAGGAGGTAGGCCCATTCATTCTGGGGTGGAGAGTAGCAGACATCCAAGATCCGGCCCACCCCGCGCCCTGCCGACAGGACAGGACAGGACACCCGAGTCCAAGCAGCCCCAGGGGGAGCGCACTGCCAGCCCCGCCCACGGCGAACCCGCAGGCCCCGAACCCCCCCACACCCCAGCACAACCCCTGACAGCCCACCCCCAGAATGTCCGCCAGGCAACCAGGGGGGTAAGAGAAAAATAAATAAATAATATATATATATATATATATATATATCCATCCATCCATCCATCTTCTTCCGCTTATCCGGGGTCGGGTCGCGGGGGTAGCAGCCTAAGTAGGGAGGCCCAGACTTCCCTCTCCCCAGCCACTTGGAGCAGTTCCTCCGGGGGAATCCCAAGGCGTTCCCAGGCCAGCCGAGAAACATAGTCCCTCCAGCGCGTCCTGGGTCTTCCTCTGGGTCTCCTCCCGGTGGGACGTGCCCGGAACACCTCACCAGGGAGGCGTCCAGGAGGCATCCTAACCAGATGCCCGAGCCACCTCAACTGGCTCCTCTCGATGTGGAGAAGCAGCGGCTCTACTCCGAGTCCCTCCCGGATGACTGAGCTTCTCACCCTATCTCTAAGGGAGAGTCCAGCCACCCTGCGGAGAAAACTCATTTCAGCCGCTTGTATCCGAGATCTTGTTCTTTCGGTCATAACCCAAAGCTCATGACCATAGATGAGGGTGGGAACACAAGAGGTGGAGGATGCAGTAGAGGAAGAGGATGTGGAGGATGCAACAGAGGAGGAGGATACAGCAGAGGAGACGGAGGATGTAGCAGAGGAGGAGGATGTAGAGGATGCAACAGAGGAGGTAAAACATAGAGATGATACAGCACAGGAGGGGGATGATGCAACAGAGTTGTAGGATGTGGAGGATGTAACAGTGGAGGAGGATATGGAGGATACAAAGGATGCTGCAAAGGAGGCAGAGGATATGGAGGATACCGCAGAGGAAGAGGAAGTGGAGGATGCAGCAGAGGAGGAGGATGTGGAGGATGCAGAGGATGCTGTAGAGGATACAGCAGAGGAGTGGGATGCAGAATAGGATGCAGAGAATGTAGCAGAGGATGAGGATGTGGAGGATGCAGCAGAGGAGGAAAAGGGTGAAACAGAGGAGGAGGATGTGGAGGATACAGCAGAGAAGGGGGAGGATGCAGCAGAGGATGCAGAGGATTCAGCAAAGGAGGCAGAAGATGCAGAGGATGAAGCATAAGAGGTGGAGGATGCAGCAGAGGAAGAGGATGTGGAGGATGCAGCAGAGGAGGAGGAGGATGCGGAGGATGCAGCAGTGTAGGTAGAAGATGCAGAGGATGCAACACAAGAGGCGGAGGATACAGCATAGGAAGATAATGTGGAGGATGCAGCAGAGGAGGAGGATGTAGAAGAGGAGGAGGATGTGAAGGATGCAGCAGAGGAGACGGAGTATGCAGAGGATTCAGCAGAGGAGGTGGAGGATATAACAGAGTAGAGGGAGGATGTGGAGAATTCAGCAGAGGAGGCAAAGGGTGCAGCAGAGGAGGCGGAGGTTACAGAGGATGCAGCAGAGGAGGCAAAGGATGTAGCAGAAGAGGCGGAGGATGCATTATATGCAGCAGAGGATGCAAAGGATACAGAAGATGCAGTAGAGGAGGCAGAAGATTCAGAGGATGCAGCATAAGAAGCGGAGGATGCAGCAGTGGAAGAGGATGCGGAGGATGCAACAGAGGAGGAGGAGGATGCAACAGAGGAGGAGGATTGAAGGATGCAGCAGAGGAGAAGGATTGAAGGATGCAGCAGAGGAGGTGGAGGATGCAGCATAGGAGGCAGAGGATGCAACAGAGGAGGCGGATGGTGTAGCAGATTAGGAAGATGCAGAGGATATAGCAGATGAGGCAAAGGATGCAGCATAGCAGGAGGATGTGGAAGATGCAGCAGAGGATACGGAGAATGTAGCAGAGGAGGAGGATGCAGAGGATGCAACAGATGAGGTAGAGGATGTAGCATAGTTGTAGGATGTGGAGGATGTAGCAGAAGAGGAGGATTTGAAGGATGCAACGGAGGAGGTTGAGGAGGTAGAGGATACTGCAAAGGAGGCGGAGGATACCGCAGAGGAGGAGGAGGTGGAGGATGCAGCAGAAGAGGAGGATGTGGAGGATGTAGAGGATGGTGTAGAGGATGTAGCAGAGGAGTAGGATGCAGAATAGGATACAGAGAATGTAGCAGAGGATGAGGATGTGGAGGATGCAGCAGAGGAGGAAAAGGGTGCAACAGAGGAGGAGGAGGACGTGAAGGATGCAGCAGAGGAGATGGAGGATACAGCAGAGGAGGGGGAGAATGCGGAGGATATAACAGAGGAGGACAGGTTGTGGAGGATGCAACAGAGGAGGCGGAGGATGCAACAGATGAGGCAGACGATACAAAGAATGCAGCAGAGGAGGCTGAGGATGCAACGAAGGATGCAGCAGAGGAGGCAGAGGATGCAAAAGAGGAGGTAGAGGATGTAGCAAAGGATGTAGCAGAGGAGGTGGAGGATGCAACAGAGGATGCAACAGAGGAGGTGGAGGATACAGCAGAGGAGGGTGAGGATGCAGAGAATGCAACAGAGGAGTAGGATGCAGCAGAGGATGCGGGGGATGCAACAGAGGAGGATGATGCAAAGGATACAACAGAGAAGGCAGAGAATTCTGCAGAGGAGGTGGATATGGAGGATGCATCAGAGGAGACAGAGGATGCAGAAGAGGAAGAGGATACAGAGTATGCAACAGAGGAGGAGGATGTGGAAGATGCAACAGATGAGGCGGAGGATGCAGCAGAGGAGATGGAGGATGCAAAGGATGTAGCAGAGGAGGTGGAGGATGCAAAGAATGCAGCAGAGGAGGTAGAAGATGTAGAGGATGCAGCAGATTAGGCAGAGCATCAGGAGGATATAGCAGAAGAGGCAGAAAATGCAGAGGATGCAACACAGGAGGTGGAGGATACAGCAGAGGAGGCGGATGATGTAGCAGATGAGGAGGATGCAGAGGATGCAACAGAGGAGGATAATGCATAGGATACATCAGAGGAGATGGAGTATGCAACAGAGTTGTAGGATGTAGTGGATGCAACAGAGGAGGCAAAGGATGTGGAGGATGCAGCAGATGAGGAGGATGTAGAGGATGCATCAAAGGAAGAGAATGTGGAGGATGCAGAGAATGCAGTGGAGGAGGTTGAGGATGCAGAGGATGCATCAGAGGAGGTGGAGGATACAGCAGAGTTGTAGGATATTGTGGATGCAACAGGGGAGGCAGAGGATGCGGAGGAAGCAGCAGATGAGGAGGATGCAACAGAGGAGGTGGATGATACAGCAGAGGAGGAGGAGGATCCGGAGGAAACAGAAGAGGAAGAGATGTTGAGGATGCAACAGAGGAGGAGAAGGATGCAGCAAAGGAGAAGGAAATGGAGGATGCAGCAGAGAAGGAGGATGTAGCAAAGGAGGAGGATGTGGAGGATGAAGCAGAGGAGGAGGAGGATGCAGCAGAGGAGAAGGAAATGGAGGATGCAACAGAGGAGACAGAGGATGTAGCAAAGGAGGAGGATGTGGAGGATGAAGAGAGGAGGCAAAACATGCAGAGGATGCATCATAGGAGGGGGATGATGTGGAGGATGCATCAGAGAAGGCAAAGAATGCAGAGGATGCAACAGAGGAGGCAGAGGATGAAACAGAGGAGGCGGAGGATGCGAAGGATGTAACAAAGGAGGCAGAAGATGCAGAGGATGTAGCACAAGAGACGGAGGATACAGCAGAGGAGGAGGATGTGAAGGATGCAGCAGAGGAGGCGGATGATACAGCAGACGAGGAGGATGCAGAGGATGCAACAGATGAAGCGAAGGATGTAGCAGAGGAGGATGTGGAGGATGCAGCAGAGTTGTAGGATGCAACGAAGGATGTAGCAGAGGAGGAGGATGTGGAGGATGCAGCAGAGGAGGTGGAGGATGCAGCAGAGTTGTAGGATGCAGAGGATGCAGCAGAAGAGGAGGATGTGGAGGATGCAGAGGATGCAGCGGAGGAGGTGGAGGAGGCAGAGGATGCAACAGAGGAGTTAAAGGATGTGAAGGATGCAGCAGAAGAGACAGAGGATGTAGAGGATGCAGCAGAGGAGGAGGATGTGAAGGATGCAGTAGAAGAGGATGCAGCAGAGGATGTGGAGGATACAGCAGAGAAGGTAGAGGATGCAACAGCAATGGAGGATGTGGAGGATGCAACAGAGGAGGTGAAGGATACAGCACAGGAGGAGGATGTGGAGGATGCAGCGGAGGAGATGGAAGATACAGCAGAGGAGGGGGAGGATGCGGAGGATGCAGCAGAGGATGCAGAGGAAGCAGAGGATGCAGCAAAGGAGGTAGAAGATGCAGAGGATTAAGCACAAGAGGTGGAGGATGCAGTAGAGGAAGAGGATGTGGAGGATGCAACAGAGGACTGCATATGTCCCAGTTCCTGGACAGTTCCTGGGGACAGCCTGGTTGGCTATCATGCTCCGATGCGTCGGGGGGACCCAGACCATCCACTCCCACCGCCGGTCCCAGCTGCCACCCACCGTCACCCCCCCACACCCCGGTGAACGTGCTCCAGGCGGCCGATTCACGCGTCCGGCCATATGTCCCAGGGCCCAGGGACATTTACCATGTAAAAGTTAATTTGTGTGGCAAATGTCCCAGGTTAGGTCAACCCCCATCCAGGGTACACCTTGACCATAGACCCAGGGGGGTGGTCGCGGAGCGTAACTACACAGCATGGGTTCTCCGCTCCCCGGCACGGGTTCACCGAATCACCTCGGTGGTTCCTGGAGCAGCTGTACACAGGGACATTTCCCATGTAAAAGTTCATTTGTGTGGCAAATGTCCCGGACATTTCCCATGTAAAAGTTCATTTGTGTGGCAAATGTCCCGGACATTTCCCATGTAAAAGTTCATTTGTGTGGCAAATGTCCCGGACATTTCCCATGTAAAAGTTCATTTGTGTGGCAAATGTCCCGGACATTTCCCATGTAAAAGTTCATTTGTGTGGCAAATGTCCCGGACATTTCCCATGTAAAAGTTCATTTGTGTGGCAAATGTCCCGGACATTTCCCATGTAAAAGTTCATTTGTGTGGCAAATGTCCCGGACATTTCCCTAAATGGGGTTAGGGGACAGGTTAGGGAATGGGTTGCACAGAGTTAGGGGAAGCCTGGTCCGTACGCACCCTGGGGGGCTACCTGGGACTTCACCCAGGGAGGGAGCGCTTGGTCCTGGCTGCAGATCCTCCACCTGCACCCTGGAGGTCCAGAACCGGCGGACCCCCAGTGCCAAACATGCCCGCCTTCGGTACTCCATACTCGGGTAAAACCCCAGCCGGAGCCCCCTCCCTGCCTAGAACCAGGAACCTTGCGCACCGTTCGAACCTGCAGACCCACACTTAAGCACCCTCCCTGGGTTAAGACAAGCTATCCGCGCCGCCCAGACCTCCGTGGTCCTGGTGTTCCAACTAAAAACCTGTGGTGCTGGTGCTCCAACCAAAAATAGACTAACAGTCTATGGTACTTTACAGGGGAGGGCTTAAGTCTCGTGTCCCACGCACCCTCCCCTTCTCGGACACGCTCCCCACGAACCCGGCCTCCTCATCCCTGGAGCTCTGCCACCTCCAGAACCTGGCTTACCAGGCGAACCTGCGTACCCACACTTAAGCACCCTCCCTGGGTTAAGACCAGAGATCCGCGCCGCCCAGACCTCCATGGTCCTGGTGCTCCAACTAAAAAGATGTGGTGCTGGTGCTCCAACCAAAAATAGACTAACAACCTGTGGTCCTTGTGCACCTGACAGGGGGAACGCTAACTCGTGCGTCCGACGGAGGCTCTCCTGCTCGGACACGCGTCGCGCCAACCCGGCCTCCTCATCTCTGGAGCTCTGTCACCTCCAGGATGAGCGCCCACAGTTCACAGCTCGTGCGTCCGACAGAGGCTCTCTTGCTCGGACACGCGTCGCGCCAACCCGGCCTCCTCATCTCTGGAGCTCTGTCACCTCCAGGATGAGCGCCCACAGTTCACAGCTCGTGCGTCCGACAGAGACTCTCCTGCTCGGACACGCGTCGCGCCAACCCGGCCTCCTCATCTCTGGAGCTCTGCCACCTCCAGGATGAACGCCCACAGTTCACAGCTCGTGCGTCCGACAGAGACTCTCCTGCTCGGACACGCGTCGCGCCAACCCGGCCTCCTCATCTCTGGAGCTCTGCCACCTCCAGGATGAACGCCCACAGTTCACAGCTCGTGCGTCCGACAGAGGCTCTCCTACTCGGACACGCTCCGCGCCAACCTGGCCTCCTCATCTCTGGAGCTCTGCCACCTCCAGGATTAACACCCACACTTCACAGCTCGTGCGTCCGACGGAGGCTCTCCTGCTCGGACACGCTCCGCGCCAACCCGGCCTCCTCATCTCTGGAGCTCTGCCACCTCCAGGATGAACGCCCACAGTTCACAGCTCGTGCGTCCGACAGAGGCTCTCCTGCTCGGACACGCGTCGCGCCAACCCGGCCTCCTCATCTCTGGAGCTCTGCCACCTCCAGGATGAACGCCCACAGTTCACAGCTCGTGCGTCCGACAGAGGCTCTCCTACTCGGACACGCTCCGCGCCAACCTGGCCTCCTCATCTCTGGAGCTCTGCCACCTCCAGGATTAACACCCACACTTCACAGCTCGTGCGTCCGACGGAGGCTCTCCTGCTCGGACACGCTCCGCGCCAACCCGGCCTCCTCATCTCTGGAGCTCTGCCACCTCCAGGATGAACGCCCACAGTTCACAGCTCGTGCGTCCGACAGAGGCTCTCCTGCTCGGACACGCGTCGCGCCAACCCGGCCTCCTCATCTCTGGAGCTCTGTCACCTCCAGGATGAGCGCCCACAGTTCACAGCTCGTGCGTCCGACAGAGACTCTCCTGCTCGGACACGCGTCGCGCCAACCCGGCCTCCTCATCTCTGGAGCTCTGCCACCTCCAGGATGAGCGCCCACAGTTCACAGCTCGTGCGTCCGACAGAGGCTCTCCTGCTCGGACACGCGTCGCGCCAACCCGGCCTCCTCATCTCTGGAGCTCTGCCACCTCCAGGATGAGCGCCCACAGTTCACAGCTCGTGCGTCCGACAGAGGCTCTCCTGCTCGGACACGCTCCGTGCCAACCCGGCCTCCTCATCTCTGGAGCTCTGCCACCTCCAGGATGAGCTTTCACCGCTCGTGCGTCCGACGGAGGCTCTCCTGCCCGGACACGCGTCGCGCCAACCCGGCCTCCTCATCTCTGGAGCTCTGCCACCTCCAGGATGAGCCCCCACTTCCACCGCTCGTGCGTCCGAAGAAGGGCCACCCTCCTCGGACACGTTCCACGCCACCCCGGCGTCCTCACCTCTGGAGCTCTGCCACCTCCAGGATGAGTCCCCACTTCCACCGCTCGTGCGTCCGACGAAGGGCCACCCTCCTCGGACACGCTCCGCGCCACCCCGGCCTCCTCATCTCTAGAGCTCTGCCACCTCCAGGATGAGCTTTCACCGCTCGTGCGTCCGACGGAGGCTCTCCTGCCCGGACACGCGTCGCGCCAACCCGGCCTCCTCATCTCTGGAGCTCTGCCACCTCCAGGATGAGCCCCCACTTCCACCGCTCGTGCGTCCGAAGAAGGGCCACCCTCCTCGGACACGCTCCACGCCACCCCGGCGTCCTCACCTCTGGAGCTCTGCCACCTCCAGGATGAGTCCCCACTTCCACCGCTCGTGCGTCCGACGAAGGGCCACCCTCCTCGGACACGCTCCGCGCCACCCCGGCCTCCTCATCTCTAGAGCTCTGCCACCTCCAGGATGAGCTTTCACCGCTCGTGCGTCCGACGGAGGCTCTCCTGCCCGGACACGCGTCGCGCCAACCCGGCCTCCTCATCTCTGGAGCTCTGCCACCTCCAGGATGAGCCCCCACTTCCACCGCTCGTGCGTCCGAAGAAGGGCCACCCTCCTCGGACACTCTCCACGCCACCCCGGCGTCCTCACCTCTGGAGCTCTGCCACCTCCAGGATGAGTCCCCACTTCCACCGCTCGTGCGTCCGACGAAGGGCCACCCTCCCCGGACACGCTCCGCGCCACCCCGGCCTCCTCATCTCTAGAGCTCTGCCACCTCCAGGATGAGTTTTCACCGCTCGTGCGTCCGAAGGAGGCTCTCCTGCCCGGACACGCGTCGCGCCAACCCGGCCTCCTCATCTCTGGAGCTCTGCCACCTCCAGGATGAGCCCCCACTTCCACCGCTCGTGCGTCCGACGAAGGGCCACCCTCCTCGGACACGCTCCACGCCACCCCGGCGTCCTAACCTCTGGAGCTCTGCCACCTCCAGGATGAGTCCCCACTTCCACCGCTCGTGCGTCCGACGAAGGGCCACCCTCCTCGGACACGCTCCGCGCCACCCCGGCGTCCTCACCTCTGGAGCTCTGCCACCTCCAGAACCAGCGCCCACCGTTCACAGCTCCTGCGTCCGACGGAGACTCTCCTGCTCGGACACGCTCCACGCCACCCCGGCCTCCTCACCTCTGGAGCTCTGCCACCTCCAGGATTAACACCCATACTTCACAGCTCGTGCGTCCGACGGAGGCTCTCCTGCTCGGACACGCTCCGCGCCATCCCGGCCTCCTCATCTCTGGAGCTCTGCCACCTCCAGGATTAACACCCACACTTCACAGCTCGTGCGTCCGACGGAGGCTCTCCTGCTCGGACACGCTCCGCGCCACCCCGGCCTCCTCACCTCTGGAGCTCTGCCACCTCCAGGATTAACACCCACACTTCACAGCTCGTGCGTCCGACGGAGGCTCTCCTGCTCGGACACGCTCCGCGCCATCCCGGCCTCCTCATCTCTGGAGCTCTGC
>JBBPBX010046564.1:0-23935 GCA_038048925.1 Garcialebias charrua | reverse complement strand
TATATACTGTGTGTATATATATATATATATATATATATATATATATACATACAGTATATACATGTATATACAGTATATAGAAAAGACTGTTGAACATACATTATTTATCTATCAGTACATACCATAATCACGTGATTCCTCCTGAGCAGACAGAAGGTCATCCAGGGGAACGCTCTGTCGAAGGCTTTTGCTGACTGTGATGACCTTTGGTTTGTAGAACGTTGGCCATCTTGCAATGAACTTCCCCGAGATGTATTCTCCAAAGAGCATGATGAAGTCCTGCTCAATCTTAAAGAAGAAAAAATACCATAAAAAACCCCAATTCAAAAGTTCGGTTAATCAAATCTCAGAGTTTCTCACCAAGCCTGGTGTATCCAAGAATCTAGGGAAGTGATCCAAGATGAGTGATGACTGGTCCAGATCATATAGCATATTCTGTCTATGCTTAAATGTTGCCTTCATTCAAACACTTCTATGGCCAAAGCTCCATCTGAGATGAACTCCAAAAACTCATCTGTCACATGCACAACAAAGTCCTGGAGAAAACAAGAAGGGTCAGGGTAAAGATGATTTGAAAATAAAACTGACAAGAATCGAGGCATCAGAGACTCTTCCTGTACCTTGCAGTGATCAAACTGGACAGTGAAGTGAGCGTCAGAGCTTCGAGAAGGTCTGTCAGGGCTGACCATGGGAGGAACCACGGTGGGCTCGCTGTGCTCCCAGAATGTGTACTGACAGAAGACAAAGTTGGACAGGTTGAGCGGCAGCCCCGTGGTCTCTTTGATCCTCACCTGGACGAGACAAACAACGATTCTCTCAGAAGGAAAGACTTTTAAAGTCTTTGTTGTAACCTGCCAAGAGGTGTGGGCTTTCTTACCACATGTGGACGATCTCTCCGTTGGTGTCCATGACCTCGTAGCAGCTACATTCACTGGAATTCTCTGATGACTCGTCCGCCCAGGAAAGACTCACAGGAACAGCTCCACTGACTCGCTGCAGCTCAACATGCAACCTGCCAGCCACCTGTACACACGAGCAGAATGTCACTGCAAGATCCAGAAAATGCTGACTGACTGGCTGGTATCCTGTTTTTATTTTTAAGTACGTTTGTTTTTTTTGCAACCAAACTACTTCTGCATACTTTGTGCTATTTTAGCTGTCCATATTTTATTTTATTCTTTTAGCTCTGTGATGGAAGGTGTCCTCCACCTCTCACACAGTGAGTGCTGGAGATAGGCACCAGTTGCCCCTGACCCGGAAACGGACAACAGGATAAGTAGATGGATGGATGGAAGCGTGGATGTATGGATGGATGGATGGATGGAAGGGTAGATGGATGGATGGGTGGGTGGAAGGATGGGTGGAAGGATGGGTGGGTGGATGGATGGATGGATGAATGGGTGGATGGATGTGTGGATGGATGGATGGAAGGGTAGATGGCTCGATGGGTGGATAGATAGAAGGGTGGATGGATGGATGAGTGGATGGATGGGTGGATGGATGGGTGGAAGGATGGATGGAAGGGTAGATGGATGGATGGGTGGAAGATGGAAGTGTGGATAGATGGATGGATGGATGGATGGGTGGGTGGATGTATTGATGGACGGATGCTTTAAAACAAGTGCGACCAACTTGTTATCAGTCATCTGACAAAAGATCATCTTGATTAGATCAAGAGAGCCAGAGTTGGAGCTTTCCAAGCAAAAAAAGTCACTTCCTGTTCTGAGGGGGCGGGGCTTAGGTGAGGTCAGACTATGACAACATAGGATCGTCAAGCATCCAACCAGGATCCCTCATGCCAAGTTTGGTGTCAATTGACCATTTAATGAGAAAGTTATAGCGTTTCGTTTGTTTCGGCGAGTACGCCAAGTTCACCGCTCCGCCACGCCCCCTGAACATATACGAAAAGTCAATTTTATTGATAACTTTTAAAGGCCCATGCCTTAACTGCATTCTGACCAAGAATGAAGCCGATAGGTCGAACGCCTGAGAAGGAGTTCGTCAAAGTTCGACATGAGTAAAACTGAAAAATGACCAAAATTTGACCTTTGACCCAAAATGGCCGCCTACCTGTGCATTTTAACTCACATCTTTTGCCATCTTACTGTCAGGTGGTCCTTCAACCAGTCGTCTTCTCTGTGCTTTAGTGTTCTCTGTGATCACAGTAGATGAGCTTGCTGAGCTTGAAGATTCACCTGACTAGGCTGACCCATCTTCAGAACTGCAGGAAACATCTGTTACCTCACTCTCGTCAATGACGCCCACTGTATAAAGTTTAGAAGACATTAGTAAACAACTTAAACTTAACTTTTGATTTATATATTTTTAAAATGCATTAGAAGGAACACTTGTTTTAATGCTTTTAAATCTTACTAAAGTGCTTAGTGACTACTTTGAAAGATACTGTAGCAGACCTCAGGAGTTCATCAAAAAAGTCAGAATCCACATCAACTCCAGAAGAGTCTTTCAGGTCTACACAGATTTCACTTAACAAATTGAATTTAGCATGAACTGGAAGGTAAAAAAAAAAAAAATACACATGTTAACATGCTAATTTATAGCATACGGTTAGAACTGTAAGAGCCAATTAAATTTATAATTAGAAAATATTTTGAATAACATTTTCAGACAATGAACTGGTGGTTGAAATGGTACATTTTGTCTTTAATGTTGCCCATATTGTTTGACACAACCATTTTAATGAAAAATAATGACTTAATTATTACTTGAACAAAGACGGGTTGATTACTATACATTCTGGACATAATTTGAGATAAACTACTTTAAAGCCCCACTGACATGATTTTTTAATTTTCATAAAATAGCTCAAAATATATATCTTTTATCATTTCAATATGTTCGTTTTTGCAAACAAAATGATAAATAACTTTAATTTTAATAACTTTTCTGGACAAAACATCCCCCTCTCCACCTCTGTTACTAATCTTGGAATAAAAATGGACTCCAATCTTACATTTGAGAATCACATTAAGCTTCTGTTTAAAACTTGCTTCTTCCATCTTCGAAACATCTCCAGACTTCGCCCATCCCTAACTTTTTCCGATGCTGAGAAGCTCGTCCATGCTTTTGTCTCCTCCAGGCTCGACTACTGCAACTCCCTGTTTATTGGAATCCCTGCCAAAAACCTACAAAAACTTCAATATATTCAAAACAGTGCAGCAAGGATCTTGTTGAGAGTTCGTAAATTTGAACATATTACGCCCATTCTCCATAACCTTCATTGGCTTCCTGTCACCTACAGAATTCAGTACAAAACTGCTCTCATTACACATCAATGCTTACATGGAGCTTCACCAGATTATCTGAAGGATATTCTTATTCCATACTCATCCACCCGGTCGCTGCGGTCACAGAACAGTAATCTCCTTCACGTTCCGAGAACCAAATTAAGGACCATGGGAGACCGGGCTTTCAGTGTGGCTGCCCCCCGCCTGTGGAACTCTCTTCCTGACTGTCTGAGAGCCCCACAGTCTGTGGTTGACTTTAAGAGCGGCTTGAAGACCTTTCTTTTCAACCGAGCATACTCTACCTCCTCATGATTCTACTTTTGATCTTAGTTGATATTGTTATTGATTTTACTTGTTTTATTACTTGTTTTATTGACATTTAATTCTGTTGCACCTTGTAGCACTTTGAGATTTTCATTAATGAAAAGTGCGTTATAAATTGAATTCATTATTATTATTATTATTATTTAATTTTGCTTTAAAAGTGATTTTGAACTTCAAGCCGGGTTTAATCATGGGGAATCCGATTACACGCGAACGCACCATCTGTGACGTAGTGAGAGGAAGAGCTCTGGGCTTGTCACAGTGCGCGGGTATGAGCAGCTCGAGTCTGATACAGCATCAGACCTAAACTAGATCCTGTTGTTTCTTGTTCCATCACCCAAATTATTTTCTGCTTCCCAAAATGAAGACAAATAGCTCAAATCTTCACATAGATTGCTAAATTCGTCGGGTTTTAAATAGGGATGGGGCAGATCCGATCCAGTATCGGTATCGGTATCCGATACCAGCATAATTTAAGTATCGGATATCGGATCCAACCTGCCGATATTTCCGATCCAGCTTCAAAGAGCACTTGTGTTCCATCATATTCTGTGACTGCCGTCTTAACATTATGTGAGTTAAAACCAATGAAGACACTCACAACAGGAAACTCACAAACTTTAACAGTATAGTCTTTATAGTATAGAAAACATTCCAAAATACACATAACTTTATAGTCTCAGTACAAATATTTCATTATACAGATTCACATACCTGAACAGTATCGGATCGGAAAAGTATCGGTATCGGTCGATACCCAGTTCTTAAGTATCGGTATCGGATCGGAAGTGAGAAATGTGGATCGGTGCATCCCTACTATTAAAGAAACCAGAGCTGTCTGCCTCTCACTACGTCACAGATGGTACGTTCGTGTGTAATCAGATTTCCCATGATTAAACACGGCTTGAAGTTCAAAATCACTTTTAAAGCAAAATTAAAGTGATTTATCATTTTGTTTGCAAAAACGAACATATTTAAATGATAAAATATATATATATTTTGAGCAATTTTATAAATAGTAAAAAAATCTTGTCAGTAAACCTTCAGTGGAGCTTCCTTCTTTTAATGGCAGCTGCCACAACATCATAATTAGTGAACTCAACTTACCCTCATGCATGAATTTCAAGTAATCAGCAGTCATCTGTCACTGGAACCCGAAGTCATTTCTGGACTGTCTGATACTTCACTTGAACCAGCATTTCTGCATAGCACAAAAGGGACATGATCCAAGCTTTG
Organism: Garcialebias charrua; assembly: GCA_038048925.1. Taxonomy (NCBI): domain Eukaryota; kingdom Metazoa; phylum Chordata; class Actinopteri; order Cyprinodontiformes; family Rivulidae; genus Garcialebias; species Garcialebias charrua. The sequence continues at coordinate 19,127 of JBBPBX010046564.1, read as the reverse complement.
ACAACACCTTACAGATACAGTATTTAAAACCAGCCCTTTATCACTTCCACTATCACTTTGAACACGTTAGCTCTGTCAAATAAACGTCATCCAAGCTAGAGTGTTGAGCTAGCTAGCTAGTCAGAATCCGCTTTCCTGTCGGCTAGCCGTAACGTGTCTTTTACACTCTTGCTTTGCTACTGGTACAGTACTATACTGTGAACGCGGTTTTACGTCGTAAACGGAGTATGGAATATGGCGGATAGACCGAGGCGGACGTCGGTTTTACGTCGTAAACGCAATACGGAATACGGTGGATAAACCGAGGCGGACGTCAGTGTTACGTCGTAAACGCAATACGGAATACGGAAGATAGACGGAGGAATACGGCGTCACCAGCATGCCAGGGTAGGCCATTAACTCTTTTTTTCCCTTCATTATGGCTCAAAAACGTATGTGTTTTTTGATAATTATGTTGGGTACTGTGTTAGGATAGGTCAAGTGCTTGGTAATACAGAACTGTACATGTATATGGTGCAGTATGTACGTATGTTCGGACTTAGGTCGAAAATTGGTTTACGTATAGTCTACAGAGCCCTAGTGGACATGGGGGATTTTTTTCGCGCTCTTTTGCGTTCCCTCTCAAAAGTTTACCTAGCAACACGACGAACCAGACAACAGCCACAATGAAACCATAAATTATATAAAATTGTTGAAAACATTCGATATTTATGTTGGATTAGAACCTTTTTTTATTATTATTTTGAGTGTAACCTTACGGAAAATGAACTGCTTCCTCGGAGACTAGCCGTTTGCAATGTTAGCTTTTTACATACACACATCGCCAATATTTCAAATAATACAGCTATACAACTATTATCCATGGTTTAAAATGACAACTAGAACTTACCAAATATATCAGAATTCAAATTTACCATTTGCATAGATTTGGCAAAACGGTGGGACCTTGAATTTGGTGGATTTTCCATGCAAAATTGGTTAAATATCGTGCACTCAAACCAAAAAGCACATTTCCAACAAAACAATAGTCATGTACAGATATTTAGTTTACCTTTAGGAAAGAATTGTGTCTTTCGTGTGCAAACAGAAGCCGTATCGACCGAGTGACTGGTGGCGAGACGACAGAAAGTAGAACGCACTCTGCAGACATTACGCGAAGGCAGGGCTTAAGCTACACCAACCAATTAACACTGGAATTTAACTATGCAAATATGACGGGGCGGCCGTGGCGTAGTGGTAATGGCAGTCGTCCCCCGATCGGAAGGTTGGTGGTTCGAATCCCGGTTCCCCACACCATGTGTCGTTGTGTCCTTGGGCAAGACACTTAACCCCGAGTTGCTCCCGGTAGGACTGGAAAGCACCTTGCATGGTAGTCTGTCACTACCGGTGTATGAATGTGTGTAGCATTCAATGTGTGTAGCACTTTGAGATTTTCACTAATGAAAAGTGCGTTATAAATTGAATTCATTATTATTATTATTATTATTATTATTATGACGGATATTACACTGGCAGTGTTGTTTTTTTTTTTTTACATATAAAGAGAGTCTCTTATGACTTATTTGTGTTTTGATTCATGAAGTAAATGTAATAAAATAGTGTCCACTTCGTCTCCTTGAGAGCCTCAAGAAAAGTGTACCACTAAGAGTTCAGAGAGATGTGAAAAGGTGTAAATCCAGGTCAGAGATGAGGGTCTATATCACTACAGCTGTATGATGTTAAAACAACACTCACACTCTTTATTTAACACTACACCTGAGATTTTAACACTGGCATTTTTACTGTGTATGTTGTTCTAGAACCTGAACATAGTTCTCTGCATTAATGGTGCCTTTCCAGACATGCAAGCTGCCCATGCCACAAGCGCTCATGCAACCCCATACCATCAGTGATGCAGGCTTCTGAACGGAGCGTTGATAACAACTTGGGCTATCCTTGTCCTCTCTGGTCCGGATGACATGGCGTCCCAGTGTTCCATAAAGAACTTCAAATTGTGACTCATCTGACCACAGAACAGTCTTCCATTTTGCCACACTCCATTTTAAATGACCCCTGGCCCAGTGCAAACGTCTGAGCTTGTGGAGCTTGCTTAGAAATGGCTTCCTCTTTGCACTGTAGAGTTTCAGCTGGCAACGGATGGCACGGTGGATTGTGTTCACTGACAATGCTTTCTGGAAGTATTCCTGAGCCCATTCTGTTATTTCCTTGACAGTGGCATTCCTGTTTGATGTGCAGTGACGTTTAAAGCTGCTATATGTAACTTTTCTAACAATATATTTTTAACATATTTCTTCACTCTGTCACTAGACTGATGTTAGAGAGGTAATCTCTGAAAAAAACTAAAAAAAATATTGTCCCCTTGCTTCTCCAGGTGGTAAATAGGCATTTCTAAAAAGAAAAAGTGACCCGCCATTAACCAGCCAATAAAAACAGAGTTTGTAACCAGCCAATAAAAACAGAGCTTGAATTTGAATCAGCCAATAAAAACAGAGCTTGAATTTGAATTTCAGCAGACCATGGGAGAGCAGAGCCATATATGGCTCTGAGGGGGAGGGATCAGAATGCTTTGCCTGTTGAAATTTTTTCTAAGTGCTGCAGTTCTACGGAAACTGCAGACTGAACCTTTAAGGGCCCGGAGATCACGAGCATCCAATAGAGTTTTACAGCCTTGACCCTTACGCACAGCGATTGTTCCAGATTCTCTGAATCTTTTGATGATGTTATGCACGGTTGATGATGATAACTTAAAAGTCTTTGCTATTTTACGCTGGGTAACACCATTCTGGTATTGCTGCACTATCTTTCTGCGCAACAATGGTGGAATTGGTGATCCTCTTACCATCTTGGCTTCTGAGAGACACTGACACTCTGAGAAGCTCTTTTTATACCCAATCATGTTGTCAATTGACCTAATTAGTGTTAATTGGTCTTCCAGCTGTTCGTTATATGCTCAATTTCCTTTTTCCAGCCACTTATTGCTACTTGTCCCAACTTTTTGGGATTTGTTGACACTGTGAAATTTTGAATCAACATATTTTTCCTTTAAAATGTTACATTTACTCAGATTAAACTTTTGATCTGTCATCTATGTTCTATTACGAATAAAATATTGACATTTGCCATCTCCACATCATTGCATTCAGTTTTTATTCACAATTTGTTTAGTGTCCCAACTTTTTTGGAATCCGGTTTGTACATAGTGTCTTATTCCAGCAAATATAAATCATAAACCAACTCATTTCAAGATGGCTGCCACTGTATTTTGACTGTAACAAACATAAAAATAGCTACAACTCAGTCAATTTCACATTTGTTGAGCTAAACTTATGTGTGGTAGTAGCTCGGAGATAACGCCATATACTCTGAGCAACAGACCACAAAAGATTGTTAATAAAAACCTTAGCAATGACTTCGTTGGGCAGATCCAAGATGGCCGCCACAGATAGGCTATCCGACTTTAGCAATTGCAAAATTCGTCACAATCGGTTTTACAGAAATTAGGTTAAAATTAGATGTGGTCGCAGCTAAAAGCTAACTCCATCACATACACTGAGTGCTAACAGACCGCAAGTTGTTTAAAAAACAACAACTTATCATTGACTTTTTTTAGTCGGATTCAAGATGGCTGCCCACCACAGATAACTGACTTTAGCTGTTGACTGTCTTGACTTTAGAAAACACAAAAATGTCTATGGTTCAGTATGTTTGACAGATACTGAGCTATAATTTATTTTGGTAGTATAGCTGAGAGTCATTCCAACACAACTACCGGTACTTCAAGCACTGATGGATTGTACAGAATTCAATAAAAGTCAGTCAAGTCATCTGGACAGTTTCTTCTTTGTGGAAAGACGTTCCACCCTCTATCTGGAGGGCTTCATCAGTCTGAGGAGTCCCAAGTAAACTGTTTTCCCCACTAAAGCAGTACAGTGGACCAACAAGTTTGCTAGTGAAAAGATGGTTTGTGGGGGCTGTCCTGTCCCCTTTCAACTCATCCCAGGCAGGCAGCCACACCACAGCCAAAGTGGTTCAAGACATCAAAGTTCATGCTCAGTCATCCAGGTACAAAATCCAATAATGGTCAATCAGGTCATCTGGACAGTTTATTTTTTGTGGAAAGACGTCTCAGCTGTCCAGCTGACCTGATTGAACATTGTTGTATTTTGCACCTGGATGACTGAGCATGGACTTTGGTGTATTGTACAGAACTGTTTAAAAATTTGGCAGTAACTAGGAGATATACCAGTAATTCAAGAGGTTTCAGTAAATTAATTGTAGGCAAAACAAAAAATGCTAAATGCTTCAGTTTGGTTTGGTGGGCTCCTCAGACTGAAGAATCTTTTGGATGAAGGATGAAACGTCTCAGCAACAAAAGAAACCATCCAGTTTACCTGACTGAACATTGTTGGATTTATACCTAGATCAATAAGCATGAACTTTGGTGTTTTGAACCACTTTGGCATGGTCTGCCTTGGGGGAGTTGACGGGGGAAAGGGCAGGCCCCGGAGGCTATCTTATCACCAGCAAACTGTTTTGTTTTGTTTTTCACTCTGGAGGTGCGCTGTTTGTGGGATTCAGTTTAGTTTGTCCTTCGGATGAAGAACAAAACATCTCAGCAACAAAAGAAACCATCCAGATGAACTGACCTGAACATTGTGTTGGATTTATACCTGGATTAATGAGCATGAAAATGCTAATACAGTAATTCAGTCAGCTTTACAGTTATTGAGCTACAGTTTGTTGTGGTAGTTGCTGACAGTCGTTTCCAACCTGTATTTTGAGAACAAACAAATCTGTGCACAATTTTTGTTCACAACTTTAGCATTAACGTTTGGGAGTTACAGTTCAAGAATTCTGCCACAGTTTTTCAACCTTAGCAAACTCAAAAATGGCTATAACTCATTAAGTTTATAAATATTATTGAGCTATAATTTGTTGTGGTAGTAGCTGAGAGACTGAGTCATTCCTGTCACATACTCCAAGTGCTTTGTTAAAAAAAATTGGCATTAAAGCTCCTGTATGTAACTTATTTTTTAAACATATTTCTTCACTCTGCCACTATCTAATGATGGATTGATGTTTGACAGGTAATATCTGGAAAAAAAACTATAGTCCTCTGGCGTCTCAAAGTCAAAGTCAAAGTCAACTTTATTGTCAGATCTGCAATATGTACAGTGCAGGACATACACAGGACCGAAATTGCGTTTCTCTCAGTCCCTCGGTGCAACAGTAAACATCTAAACATTGAAACACTGAAACATATAATAATAGACATAAGCATAAAATAGTAAACCTAACACTGTCCTGAGTTTTTTGCATAGTGGTATAAGAGTATGAAAATTTACACCAACTCTAAAACTAAAACATTAAACATTTAATGAACATAATATTGTCCTGAGTTTTTGCATACTAGTATAAAAAAAGAGTATAAAAAGTATAACTAAAATAAACTAAAGGTTTCTAGCATTGACATTTGCAAAGTGGCAAAGCAGCGTATGAGTCAATGTACACAGTATATGTATGAGGTAGTAGTTGATGTTGTTGTAGAGGCAAAAAGTGGCATATGCAGTAAGGCACATTGGGCATCCCTAAATAAGACCGTTCAGAGCACACTGTATATGTACCAGCAGTGGTGTAGATATTAGAGTAGTGTAAATAAATGTAAACAGTAGTAATTACATGTAAGCAGTAGTAATAAAAGTAAACAGTATTAATAAATGTAAACAGAGAATGTAAACAGTATTATGATTATAGGCAGTGATGTAATACAGACATTAGTGCAAGTATGAGAAGTAGTGCAAACTGTATGAGCACATGACCGAGAGTTTAGTGAATAACCCGTTTGATGACACAGAGTCTAGTGTTAAAAACTTTGTGTTGAGTGATAATATGTGAGAAAGTTTTAGTGTTAAGGCAGTTCAAATGGGAGGGGAGGCAGAGCAGGCAGAGTGTTTAGCATTCTGACTGCCTGATGAACAGAGCTGTCTCTCAGTCTGCTGGTTCGAGCCTGGAGACTCCTCAGTCTCCTCCCTGATGGCAGCAGTCTGAAGCAGCTGTGTAGTGGGTGTGTGGGATCACCTGCCATGCGGTGGGCTTTCCGATTGAGGCGTTTGCTGTGTAAGTCCTGCAGTGAGGGCAAGGAGGTGCCCACGATCTTCTCAGCTGCTCTCACAATGCGCTGGAGGCTCTTGCGGCATGATGCAGTACATGCACCAAACCACACAGTGATGCAGCTGGTCAGGACACTTTCTATGGCACCTCTGTAGAAGGTGCTCATGATGGGGGTTGAAGCTCCAGCCCTTTTCAGCTTGCGAAGAAAGTAGAGACGCTGGTGAGCCTTCTTTGCCAGTGCTGCAGTGTTCCTGCTCCCGGTGGTAATAAAAGCATTTATAAAAACCAGAGCGCCCCGCGGTTAACCAGCCAATAAAAACAGAGCTTCTCACTTCTCACCCCCTAACCCACCCCCGCCTGTCAACCCTGCAGCGGCCGCGCAGGTTCTCGTTGAAATAATTGCAAAGCGATGCAAAACTGTTTTGTATGTGACACAAATGTATTAAATATCCCTTCTTCATCCCTGCTCTGGACTTTTCTTTTGTTTTTTTTGCCAAAAGTCAAGTGATCGCTTCTTCCTCCAGACCTCGACTGACAGAAATGAGGAAGTCACGAGCGAATTAAATCATGTCCAACGTGGCTGCGTGAAGCTCTGCAGATTTCAGGGTGTTTTTGTTTTGCTGGACCAGTGCTCCATGTTTTTATTTTATTTTTTAGAACGTTTTATTAACATATAATCACAGAACTTTGCAGCGGCTGAGACGGGACGTAGTGGAGGCGGAGCATTCCAGGCTGCAGCGCGAGCGAGGTGGAGCTGAGTCATATATGGCTCTGAGTGAGGAGGGACCAGAAACGTGTCTCTGTTCAAAATGTTTCTAAGTGCCAGCGTGTTCAAAAACTACATATATCACCTTTAAACTAACTTTGTAATGCAGTCTGTAACTTTTCTAACAATATATTTTTAACATATTTCTTCACTCTGTCACTATCTACTGACAGACTGATGTTAGACAAAGTAATCTCTGAAAAAAACTATAGTCCCCTTGCTTCTCTATCAGCATTTATAAAAACACTAAAAACACAGAGTGACCCGTCCTTAACCAGCCAATAAAAACAGAGTTTGTAACCAGCCAATAAAAACAGAGCTTGAATTTGAATCAGCCAATAAAAACAGAGCTTGAATTTGAATTTCAGCAGAGGGATCAGAATGCTTTGCCTGTTGAAAATGTTTCTAAGTTCTGCACTCTACAGAAAGTTACACATAGCACCTCAGTGTGCTTTGGACTACTCTGACTGAGGAAGCCCTCTGGAGTGAGGGTGAAACGTTTCTGCTAAAAAGAAACTGTCCAGATGAACTGATTGAGAATGAGCGGATTTGATACCTGGACTATTGAGAATTAACTTTCTTACACATAGCACCTTTAACCTTAAGAGTCAGTCCAATTTAAGAAATCTGTCACAATCTGTTAACCTTAGCAAACATTAAATGGCTATAGTTTTGTCAGTTTACAGATTTTAAATAGTATTTAATATTATTATAAAATGGGAGACCTCACTGTGGCTCAAGTAACACCAAGTGAGGGTCCCCAGTGCCATAACTTCAGAAATCTAATTAAATGTAAAAATGGTTGCTAAAGCACATTTTGGTCATACTGTGATTTATTTTCCAAAGATACTGGTGTAAAATAACAAAAAATATAGTTTTCAAGGCCGTTTGCTGTCATGATGCCCTTAATTAACAATTGTATGGCAAATATTTGGAGTCACAATCCTCTGCCATTGTTATTTTTTGTGATTCAAAAGCTGAAAAGTTAAAGAACCACTGCTTTTAAGTTTTATAATAATATGGTAATGAAATACAGCAACTTATTAGTCAGTGTGTATGGTATTTAGAAATTTGGTTTGATTCGTTCCAGGAACTAAAACACAATTAAAAACAATGATTGGAGACCTAACCGCTAACCCTTATCAAAACTGTCTACAGCTTTACAACAAAAGCAAATATTTCAACAGATTTCATCGAATATGTTTTCACAGTGTCCTTTTCTCAAGTTGAAAGTAAAATCAATATTTTGTTTAAAATAGGCAGTCAAATGTGAACGCAAATGAAGATTTTCTGTCACTCAAGAAATGGTATCTTTTTTTTAATCTTCAAGTGTAGAGAGAAAGTTAAAGAGGAACTGAAAGAGTTTTAAAGGTCAAACGTCATCTTCACTGCAACATCATTCTGTACACAAACACCCTTCTGGCCATTACCGGTATTTATAGCTTCATCGCAGGAACAAAAGGGAAGATTATTATATTATTTCACAATTAATTGAATGTTAAAATCATCTAACTAAATCTGGGCTTCAGTGCTGAGAGCCTTTATGCTGCTGGGTTGTCAAGGATTCATGCAAAAGATTGACATTTGCAACCAAGAACAAATATTTGAAGCATTTTTGACAACTAAACTTCAATGTGTCAACTTTTTTTTTTATCCAAACATTTGCATGTAATATGTAACTTGACTATTTAATGGATTGTTTCACAAAATAGGGGTGAAACACCAAGTGGGGGGTCTTAAGATAAGTAATAGACAGATGGTTAAGAAGGGGGTGAAGGAAGCTATTTACCGGTATGTAAAACAAGATAAACCATCTAGGTCTCAGATTTCAATAAAGCAGCTTAGGCCTGATACCCAGTCATTTTCACACCTATCGGGAATTTCATCCACATGACCAGAGTGGGTCCACTGTGAATCAGACTGCAAACACAAAACAAAGACCCTAACGAACCCCTATTGTGAGGAGTGATTGTGCAATCTGCATACCGGTATGTATCTAGCTTACCTCGGCTTTATAACTCGAACCCCACACTCTGTTCTTTGACTTATAGAATAGAATAGAATAGAATAGAATAGAATAGAATAGAATAGAATAAATCTTTATTGGCATCGTCGATTGTACCGGGGTACAAAACATTGCAATTGGCGCACGCACCATCCTAAGAGGGACGTACGCACGAAAGCCGCAGCAGAAATTAATCCGCGCCGCCAAACAATCAGATATGGAAAAAAAGGAAGGTTACAGAAGGATAATCATTGGTATTCAAAAAAGAATCTATCACATTTTGTCTTAGGACATTCTATGATAAAGTCAAAAAACTCTACCAGCTCAAGCACAAAGATAAGACAAAGCACATGTTGCATTTTGGTGGCGGAGCAGGGAGATAAGTCTGTGAGCAATCGCCAGATAGAGCACAGTTCTGCAGATGGGCTCAGCCGCTCATCTGAGTGCACACAGAGAGCTCTCGGGGGGGGGGCGACAGTTTTTCCAACAGCTTCAGACTCCAGGAGAGGTTTGCAGTCAGCCTTTGTTCAAGGTTGCTTGGGGTGTCCCGATTAGATTAGTTGATTTATTTATTTTTCAGGGCAGGCTACAGTGTACTCTGACTGTTAGCCTTGAGTCCAGGTGCCGTTTGAGTCCAATTTCGTCCGAATTATGTGAGCTTTCATTCAACCCGAGCTTACAGGTCTCCCTCTCGTCCCTGGTGTAGCCCGCTCGGCTGTAAACGAGTCCCAAAACGCACCGCAGGTCTGCGGTCATCCACGACTGTTCCCAACATGCGATTCAGCTCAAACAACAGCTGGTTCATAGAGGTCACAGCTCGGATCAAAGAGTCGTTCTGAGCAGGAAGTTTCGACAGCGCGTTGATCGCCGCGGAAGTCTTCCTCAGTTTCCAGTAGCAGAAGCCCCCGCATAAGCCGAAGAGCAGCGCACCTGCTACCATAAATCCAATTATCCACAGATCTTCCACGTCCTCGACTAAAAGAACGGTCAGACACATCATCTTCCACTCGCCCCACGAGTCCATGATATATCCGGCCACATGCGTGTCGAGGGGGCACGCCGGTTCTCCTGGTCCGGAGCGCTTAGTGGAAAAAAAATTATCGATAGAGGAGACAGCCCACGCAATTAAATCCATGTTCCAAATTGCTTCAGAGTCAGAGTCAGAGTCAGAGAGTCTTTATTGTCATTTGCACCGCATGTGGTACATGAGATGAAAACGAGATTATGTACACGAGGTCCCAGTTACATCCAACAACAAATGAAAGAGAAAAACAGTAATAACATCGAGAACTAACTAAGAAAAACATCAACTAGTAATACACTAAGCCTAATATAGTGGGAATAAACAGCAGCACGAACATGAGTTTGTATGAGCAGATGGTCACAGATGAACACAGATGAACACAGCAACAAGAAAACATATCAGCATCAGCATGATGTGATATTTTGCAGTGTTTATTTTAATTTTATTTTTATTTATTCATGAGTCTAACAGCCTCAGGGTAGAAGCTGTTCCTCAGTCTAGTGGTTCTACACTTGATGCTCCTCAACCTCCGTCCTGAGGGGAGTGGGGCAAAGAGTGAGTGTGCTGGATGAGTGAGGTCTTTCATGATACAGGTGGCTCTTTTCCTGCATCTAGAGGTGTAAATGTCTGTGATGGTGGGGAGACTGACTCCAACAGACTTCTGTGCAGCCTTCACCACTCTCTGCAGAGCTTTCCTCTCTTCAACTGTGCAGCCTCCATGCCACACGTTGATGCTGGAGCACAGGATGCTCTCCACTGCACACCTGTAGAAGGAGGTGAGAACTGGGCTGCTCAGACCAGCTCGTCTCAGCCGTCTGAGGAAGTAGAGTCTCTGATGACCTTTCTTGATCAGGCTGGTGGTGTTGTTGCTCCAGCTGAGGTTATCATTCATGTGTACACCCAAGTATTTGTAGCTGGAGACCACTTCCACTGCAGACCCACCTATTTTCAGTGGGGCATGGGTGTGTTTGTTCCTTCTGAAGTCCACAATCATCTCCTTTGTCTTCTTCACATTCATGTGAAGATTATTCTCTTTGCACCAGCTCTCCAGATGTTCCACCTCCTGTCTGTAGCTGGACTCATCATTGTTTGTGATGCATCCCACCACCGCTGTATCATCTGCAAACTTAACAATATGACAGCCTGGAAGTGTGGCTGTACAATCATATGTGAGCAGAGTGAACAGAAGGGGGCTCAGCACACATCCCTGAGGAGAGCCAGTGCTGAGGGTTATGGTGGAGGAGGAGAAGTTGTGGATCTTCACGGACTGTGGTCTGTCTGTTAAGAAGTCTAGTACCCAGTTACAAATAGAGGGGCTTAGTCCAAGTGTAGATAGTTTGTCTATCAGAGTTTGGGGGATCATGGTGTTGAAGGCAGATGTGAAGTCCACAAAGAGCAGACGCACGTATGAGTCTTTCTGATCCAGGTGGGTGAGAGCAGTGTGGACCACGGAAGAAATGGCGTCCTCTGTTGATCGGTTCTCACGGTATGCGTATTGATGAGGGTCCTCATTGATGTTGACGGTTGCCTTGATGTGGGACATGACCAGTTTCTCAAAACATTTAGCGACTATCGGGGTGAGGGCCACCGGTCTATAGTCATTCAGACCAGTCACTGTGGAGCTCTTTGGGACTGGGATGATGGTCGCGGTCTTCAGGCAGGTGGGAACTGACTCCAGTGCAAGTGAGGTGGTGAAGATGTCAGCCAGCACCTCACAGAGCTGGTCCGCACATTCCTTCAGAACTTTCCCTGGGATGTTGTCTGGTCCGGTTGCTTTATGAGGATTAATCTTTCTGAGACTGCCTCTCACTTCTGCTGCGGACACCCTGAGATGCTCTTCATCTGGTGATGAGGTGAGTCTGGTGCTAGCTGGTCTGTTTGGATCATCAAAACGTGCATAAAACTTATTGAGGGCATCAGGCAGAGATGGGTCCCTGGGGCATTGTTTGTTTTTGCCTTTGTAATCTGTTATGCATTTAATACCCTTCCACATGCTCCGTGGGTCTTGTGAGGTGAACTGTCCCTCGATCCTCTGTGCATACGTGGCCTTGGCCTTCTTAATGCCATCCTTCAGTTCATTCCTGCTCTTTCTCAGTTCCACTTTATCTCCTGACTTGAATGCAGTGTCTCTGGCTGCTAGCAAGGCGTGAACTTCTTTATTTAACCAGGGTTTCCGGTTCGGGTAGGATTTCACATATTTTTTTATGGATACATTTTCAGAGCATGTACTGTGAGTGAGTACTGAAGAGTTGCAGACAAGACAAAAGTGCAAAAGCAGGGAGGAGGAAAACTTTAGGGCAGGAGAGGAGCAGAGAAGCGACCTGCTTCGCCAAGAGCCGGAAGTAATCATGCAAGAGGATGAGAAGCAACACGTCTTCTGTTACAAAATAAAGTGCAGTTGTTTTTGTTTTAAATATTTTTTGAATTGACCATAAGTAATCAAATGAATTTAAAAAAAAGACATGTTCATAATTGCATACTTTGTCATGAAAAACAACTTTGTAGTGGCTTTTATCTGTTTGTGTTGTCAAAAGGCCCAGCTTTCAGCTGGTTTAGGGATGTTTTTGTGCTTCAACCACCAGTAGGGATCTTCCACTGTTATTTTGTGGTTTGAGAGCTGAAAAGTTCTGATGTAATGGATGCAAAAGTGACACCGGATTGTAGTTTGTTTTCTGTTTCTTCCCTGTTTATTCATCTTCATGTGTATACAAATCAGTCTTTCAGTATCACATGTAAAGCTTTGCAGATACATTATCTTCTTGATTAGGGTTTTACAAACAAACTCAGATTTGGAATACAGTAGTCCCTCGTTTATCATGGGGGATCCATACCCTGAAGCCCCGCAATAAGTCCGGCTGCAATCTCAGCCACGCCCACTTCTCTGCTCTGCACGGAGATCAGTTGATCAGCTGCAGGAGGAAGCTTCTCCCACAGCTGTGGGCTGCACACGGGTGCTAAATCGTTTCAAATGTTTTATTTAAATAAAAAAATTAAAAATCCATGCCGATCGAGCTCCTCCAACAATCAGCCATTGGGTGTCATGTCCAATCTTACTTTGAAAAACCGCGATAGAGCGAGTCTGCGAAAAACGAACCGCAAAGTAGCGAGGGACTACTGTACAATATTAAAGGGGACCACACATGCAAAATTCACTTTTTAATGTTTTTTTACTAAACTTTGGGTATTTACTTCATAAAAAAACAGTCCTTGTGCCAAAAAAATGCACCCAGTGGTTTATTTACTCTAAGTAGATTTATTTATTTTTGATAAATACACCAGGATTCACACTTCCTGCATTTATTGACGTCACAAGCCGCCAGCCAATCAGATCAAACCTGAGTCCAGCCCCTCACCTAGCAACCCCTGGTTAGGCTCAACCCACTTCTGTATTAAACACATGACTGTTGTTTTTCATGATTTCATCTCATCTTTTGTTTATATGTTCTTAATTTCATGTGTACAGCACTTTGTTGCAGCTGTGTTTTTTTAAATGGCTTTATAAATAAAGTATAATTGTTATTTTTATGTTTTAGTTCAATTTTTAGTGTATTTGCGATCGCTGCCAACGCGCAGCCGGCAAAAATTAAACGAGCGGACCACAGGCGGAAGGACCGGGTTCGACGGGACCCTCTTCCGGCGCGATGGAGCGGAGCTTCAACTGTACAGCCTTGCAGCAGCCTCGCAGCAGGCTCGCAGCAAGAGGACCTTCTCCTTACAGATTAATTTACGGGAGACACTTGGTGAACTTTGTGTTGTCTTCACTGGAACAGCGATAACTCCCAAAATCTCATCGCGTGCAACGAGCGGAGCTGGCGAAAACCGGAAGAGGAACAAGCTAACATTAGCTTCGGATTCGGGTGGTCTAATGCTAAAAGGAGCAGCAAACTGCGGCGCGCTCAGACGGGTTTCGGTAAGTTATCTTAAGCTAACACTAACAGTAAGTCAAATGAGTAATAAAAAAAGAGCTAATTTTAAAACAACAACACATTACAGATACTGGCTGTTACAGAGGGCGTGAACAGATCGTTGAAGGGCGTGGACTTCAAGAAACCGGTCGTTCAAAACGAAAGTTAAAAATGGCAGAATTAAAAAGGGTATAATTGATTATCTAATAATTATTTTGTGCATTAAATTGAAGGAATAGGGTCTGGATATCCCACAGAAATACCATAAAAATTTAAAAAATACATCTGAGGTCCCCTTTAATAGAAGATAGATTAAGCAAATTGCAAGAAAACGACCTTGTGAGCCAGTCAAAGTACAGATGAGTGAGAACAAAGGAGGCAGATAAACATGATAATGTACTTTTACTTCAGGCTGAGACACAACTGGGCCAACAAAAATTGCCAATATAATGTGTGTTTCATTACAGTGCAATGTACAGCATAGCATAGAAAGAGGTAACATGAGTTAACACAAACTACTGTCATAAATAATCATATTTTGGCATGAAAACATTTATAGATGTGTATGGGTCAATGCTTTTGGATCAAGCTGCCTTGTTATCCCATAATAATTAAATGAGCTTCTAGTCTGGACAATGTTAGTGGCTCCAGATGAGGCCTATTACAGTAAACTGTGCACTGAAGGCAATTTATTATGAGAATAGAGGATGACAATGAACCCTGGACCCTGCTGTGAATCAAAAAGGGGAAACCAGCCAACTAGGAGGGCACCAGTGTAATGTGTTTAATTAATGCTCCCAAACAGAGCCAAGCTGTCCTGCCTCTGACTTACAGCGAGCCTGCATGTGTGTATTTGAGCTTGTGTGACAAAGAGAAGACTTTAGCTGTCATCACTGCCAGCTGAGATCTTGCAGAACATCCCTTGATTGAAGTAAGCCATCTCACACACAGCTGTAGCTGCATTATTCCAGATGAAATTACACTGACCACCTACATTAATGAACATTTCATCTTTAATCATAACTTTTACTTTATCCCCCCTACTTTGAAACTCACTCACAGTAAATAATGACATGCTTTTTTATTTTTCGAAATAGAAAATACCATTGTGCTATTAGATCTCCAGACTTTTGTGCTCTTTCCCAACTGTCAGAAACAGCTGCTTACATACAAAGAAACACTTGTGTGACCATGTGTGAACTTGTTTGGCAAGTGCAAGGATTTTCCATTTTGATCAAGACTGCCATCTAGTGTCAGCATAAAGCAGATCAGTTTGATCATTTTGTGTACCCAAGTCTTAAAAAGAGGGAGAAGGCAGAGACTTGGGTCAGTCATAATAAGTCCATTCTTTCAAAGGATTTAGATACAAAGTCCGTAAAATAAAAAAAGCTAATTTAGCACATTCACAAAGGAAAGGGGGAAAAAAAAGTCAAAACTAAGCAGTTTAGTTGGATCATGCACAATTTATTACAATGTTTTTTTTATCCCTCAGACTACTGTATTAATACAATAACCTGACTACAGTATCCTGTATGATTTTCTGCTTTTATACAGCTTTAGACAGTCCGTAATAGAACCAAAAAGCAAAAGTTAGCAGTGCAGCCATATTTGTCATGAGTGCCCTGTTCCAAGTTCTAAATACTGTTTGATTTTTTTGTTTAAAAAAAAAAAAGTGCCATTTAACCCAGATTGTACTTGGAAGTCATCGGGTCATACGTGAGTATGATGGACCTGCAGGAAGTCAGTGAAGGACAGGAGGATGGAAGTACTTGAAGAGATCAACAAAGGAGAAAGATGTTATTCTGTATCAGTAACAGACTGAATTTGTGTTAGTCAGTTTAGTGTTACTCGCTGCAGAATGTCCACCCATAATGTTTAATTTTCAAAAGTCCTATATATTCACTTTACAGTTCACTTTCTACCAGTCGTCAAAACAAACAAAACATTCTCTGATAACGTCCCTGCAGATCAGAAGAATTATTACATCATATCTGACCCAAAAGGTAACACAGTTACCATATTTTCCGGTGTATAGGTTGCACCTTTCTATGGTTTTTTCAAGGCCTGCAACCTATACACCGGTGCGACCTATATATGGCTTGTTATCACTTTCGGCGAAACAAATTTTTAAATCCAGCTCATTTCACAATTACGTTCATTTATTAAGGAAAAGTTCAGCTCAGACACATATTTGCTATAATTTTTATCAAACAAATAATTGTTTTTAAGTGTTAATCTTCTTAAAAGCCTTGCTGTGCGCTCCTGTGGCAGACATTTGCAGCAGAGCTAAACGTAGGTGCGACCTATACACCGGTGCGACCTATCTAGAGATTTTTCCAATCTATTGGTGATAATTGGACAATGCGACCTATACACAGGTGCGACCTATACACCAGAAAATACGGTATACTTTATCCCTCGATATTTCCTTCAGAGTCACACTTTAACAGCTGCATATCTGTTTGTTGCTAACGTTATTCTTTAGCAAGTAAAAAATAATAATAATTCAGGTTGCCATTATGTGACTAAAACGGTCAGGTGAGGAGGTTTTATTCTAAAAACTAAAAAGCTGCAATATCGACTGTCAACCAAGTTAAATCAGAAACACCATGTTGCTTTGCACTTTTAAGGAGTTTGCTTGAAAATTGATAATTGACCTGATATGTTTAAATCAAAAGCCCGTACCTACATCATACAGAGTGTTATCCACTTATGCAATTGTTTTGCACCATATTCTGCCTCTATAAGCTCTTCAAACCTTTTACACGGCACTTTCTATGTTTGTGTCAAGTACTGATCAGCTACTGGAGAAATACTCTCTCTGGGTTTAGCTCGGATCAATTTGATGCTTTTACAGGTATTTTGTAAAGAAAACACACCCACACAAAAACACACATACACTAGCTAAATAGGGGATCTGTACATATATTCAAAGTCAAAGACACACACATTCTGGTGTTGCAACCAGTGTGTCAGGATAATGCTTTTTCAGGAAGTGGATGTTGATTTTCCTGGCACTAAATAACAGAGATCAACCGAGACCGGCTGACCTGTCACGTTCTAGAAGAGCAAAAGGAGAAGACGGCGGAGGTGAAGGAGACGAGGGGCCAAAAAGAAAGGAAGAGAGTCATCAAATATTAAAGGTAGTAGTAGCCTCAGTAGAACAAGGGATAATAATTGTTTAAGTGCTGTATTTCAAAGACTCGCTTCACGGATTATTCATTAAACTCCACGACTTTGTACTGTCACCGACAAGCTGGAGTGTTTACTTTCACGACAGTCTCAGGCTAAAATAAATAAACACGTAAACAAAGAAGCACTTTGAATTCTCATTGGCTCTTGCACTGTTACAGCACATTTTCCTGCTTGTGCATGAACGCGTGGAGAACAAGAAGTTACTGAGTGACCTTTCAAGAGCCGGAGCTCAGACGTTTCCAAAGCGGGATCATGAATCAGACTGCACGCTGTCATAACAGTCGAGTGTGATTCAGCAAGAAGCAGGCTCTGCTGTACGCCACACGAGTAAAGACAAAGCTGCAGGGAAAAGATAGCAGTGAAACGCTGCCATGGCTCCACCGGCTCAGATTTGATTAAAGGGCTTCTTATTTATTTTGTGATGAATCTTGCGTTGATTGAATAAATGCCTGTTTTGTGTTCATTCTTCTGAGCTATCTTAATATCAAACAAATAGTTAATTAAGCAAATTAAGCCAACATTCTTTAATTTAAATTCTAAAACTCTTAAAAAGGAGCTAATAAAATAACTTAAGACCCTCATTTTCCAGATGAGTGTCATCACAGGTTTCTGTGCAAGATTTTCATCTCATCTCTAAAGTACTACATAGAGCCAAATAGAAAATAGTTTTCTGTGACACAGAAGGATGAGGTGCAAACACTAAGATGAGTTTGAAGAAAAGGCCTCAGAGGTTGGATTTTTTTTTTTACCGCTTTATCTCTTATACTTTAAGAAAAAAAAGAAAAATCACTGTAATCCACTTTAATTGGTGATATGTGACTCATCTGTGCTGCTGATTATCCATGCTGCTTGTATTCATTCATACCCATCTGCTCACACAGACTCATGTTCGGGCTGCTGTTACACTGTATTGTTTTACATTATTGGTATCTAGCGTAGGCCGGTTGCAATATACAGTACAATGAATCAATGAATCGCATGATAAATGAAAATGGTCAACCTCATTTTCATTTATCGGCTTTATCATTTCTTCGTGTCTCTCTCTTTTTACTGAAGACACTGGATGACAAAAGCCTCAACTCCGGTGTTCTTCTCTGACCCCTCCTTTTCTCATTTCTCTTTAAAATCCATTTTAACCATCCAAAATTGCGTTTTTGGATCGTTAAAAGCAGCTAAACTGAGAAACTAAGCTAAGAGCTAAGCTAACAGGCTGACCTCGGGGAAAAAAACCTCAGTCTTGTCGAAGCTCCAAAATTCATGGTTGAAATCCGTGCCTTTGTGTAAAAAGTTGTTTTTCTCTGCAAAAAAAAAGCTGAGAACTTGTTTACTGATTTTTTAATTAAAGCTGTGACAAATGCTTTGCTAAAGCGCTAAAACCACACCGAGCTTCTGCCATTTTGAGAACTGAAGAGAGACAGCCCATGTCATGTCAAGGGGCCTCCTTCCCATTTTTATTAAAGAGACACGCTGCTCGCTCCCTCACTATCCATCCTTCTGTTCAAACAGTCTTATACTACCATCTGGTGGTCGAAAAAAGGTATTACACTCAAAACAAATTTAAAAAAATCTTAAATTTGACTATACTGTATTACCACAATTATTGTCAAATTTCAAACAATGTTATCGTTTATCACAATAATTTCTGAGACAATTAATCGCCCAGTAAAATTTGTTATCGTGACAGGCCTAATCTAGCATATTAGATCTTTTAGCAAACAGTTTGGCATTTGTTTTGTGTATATCTTAGTGTATATCTTAGATCCTTATTTACTGTTTCTTTTTATACTTTATATTTTTGCTATTTTGGGGTGTAACTGGGACTTGTACATAATTTTGTTCCACCTCATATACCACAAGTGATGGAAACGACAAAGTTGACTTGGAGCTTGATCTCTTCCGAGCAGCTCCAGCGGACGTTTCTTTGTTTGCCACAATTTATCTTTTCTGTATCTGTTTCCATTACGTGCTGACTACATCTGTATCATTAAACTAAATGTTCTACCTCAGCAAAATGTTTGAGCTTTTACCTTTGGTTATTATATAGTCATGATTATTTAATGTAATAGAGGGAGTTTAAATTTAGCCTGAACCCAAAGTTTCCCTGCTTCCAGTAAGTGAGAC
>JBBPBX010046563.1:0-17310 GCA_038048925.1 Garcialebias charrua | reverse complement strand
CTTCATCACACTTTTTCAAACCATCAGGGTGGACATCTCCAGACACAAGAGAGATGGATGCAGTTTTGGGAGAGTTCTCACACGATGAGTCCTTGCGTTCATCTTCCCTGGAGTGAAACAACTTTAACATATTGATGTGACACAGACGTGTTTGGCGCCTCCTATCAGGAGTGTGAATGATGTAGTCTGTGTCATTGACTTTTCTTTTGACCACGTATGGGCCTGCAATGTGTGCTGCAAGAGATGGTCCAGGTGTGGGCACCAGCATGAGTACTTTGTCACCTGGTTTGAATGACCGTTGTATAGTCTTTTTGTCATATAGCTTTTTCATTTTCCCTTGAGCAGCAGACAAAGACTTGCTTGATATCGAACAAGCATGGTAAAGACATTCACGACACTGGGTGACAAATTCAAGCACATTAGATTGTGACTGTGAGTCAGCTGACAGGAGTTGTTCTTTCAGAACCTTCAGTGGTCCTCTTACACCATGTCCAAAAACTAATTCAGCAGGGCTGAAACCAAGAGATTCCTGCTTTGCTTCTCGGGCTGCAAACAGCAAGAAAGGAAGTCCTTCATCCCAGTTTTTACCCGTCTCAAGACAATACTTTCGCATCATGGCCTTAATAGTCTGGTGCAGGGGTGCTCACACTTTTTCAGCATGCGAGCTACTTATAAAAACACCAAGTCAAAAAGATCTACCCAATACAAAAATGCAAAACATATAATTATCTTCAAATGTATTAAGGATTCTTTTTATGTACAATGTACCTATGTTGATGTACCTTGCATAACTGAATAAGCCAATACTGCACAACACATGTAATAAATCAGGGGTCAGGTCACCCGTAGGGACCAAATGGGGTGATGGTGACAGCAATATAGATTTTTTTAATTTTATTTTTTTTAAAAGATGGTAGAAACTGATCCCCACCCCCTTCTTTATAAGAATCTGGTCTTTTACTTTAATAAATGTTAAAAAAAATAATTAGATTTTTTTTAACTTTATAATGTCATCTCTAAAAAAAACCACCAGCAAATCTAAAGTGGTCCACAGGCCACCAGTTGATAACCACAGTTGTAGCAGGTTGTTATGGCTCCGGACACGTTTAATTTAGTGAAGGAAGGCATAAAAATGTCTCTTTAGGTACGGAGATTTACAGCGGTGTATTTTACAGACTGTCCCTGAACGCAGCGCGAAAGTGTGTTATGCAAACGCTCGCGCTGCGGGACAGGGAAACGTGCAGAGAACGGAGAGTAGTCAAGGAGTTTATTCTGTATGAACAGTGTCTCGTATGGTTTTAATAATAAAGCCACGTCAACTCCCAACCAGTATGTTTAAGCGTGCAGAGAAACACCACAGCGTCACTCACCCGGAAGATGGTGGCGGGGTTTCACTTTTGAAGTTGCTGCTGTCCGAACAGGGATTTTAGTTCCTCCACCTTTCTCTTTCTCAGCTGGCTTTTGGGTGGGAAGTCCATGTCGTCTTTTCCATGAACAGTCTGAAATCTGATTGTTTTAGCTTAGTATGTTTCGCCGCGTTCAACCTTTGCGCCGTTGTTTCCAGAAACTGCATGTGCAATGACCTAAACTTAGCTCTCATCTGATTGGTTGCCGTGTATGTCAATCAAGTGATGGGAGGATACAACTCAAGATTCAGTTGTCATCTGATTGGTTGCCCTGTATGTCAATCAAGTAACGGGATGTTTGATTGGCTGACAATTTTTTTAATGTCACGCTGCGGGAAAAAAAATAATAATAATAATATCACGCTGCGAGCGACCAGTAATGCCTCCACGATCGACCGGTCGATCGCGATCAACGTAATGAGCAGGTCTGGTCTGGTGCCATCTCTCAAGTGCGCCTTGTGACTGAGGGTGATAAGGACTAGAAGTAATGTGTTTAACACCAAAAGACTGGAAAGTTTGCTGGAAAAGTTTGGACTGAAAATTACTGCCTTGATCAGTCTGTATAACTTTAGGCAGACCAAAAGTTGCAAAAAACTTCAAAAGAGCTTTTGTTATGGTAGGTGCTGTGATTCTCCTTAATGGAATAGCTTCAGGGAAGCGAGTGGCAGCACACATGATAGTTAAGAGAAACTGATTACCAGCCTTTGTTCTGGCCAGAGGACCCACACAGTCCACCAGAACACGCTCAAAAGGTTCACCAACTGCAGGAATGGGTTTAAGGGGAACCGGTGGAACCCTCTGATTAGGTTTACCCACTATTTGGCAAACTTTACATGTCCTACAGAACCTGGCAACATCTTTCTTGAGGCCTGGCCAAAAGAAATGCTGTAGGACACGGTCATGGGTTTTAGTGATTCCCAAGTGACCAGACCATGAGTGGTCATGTGCTAGCTGCAGTATTTGTTCACGATAAACTTGAGGAATGACAATTTGATGCACTACTCCCCAATCCTCTTCACTACCTTTCTGTTGCAAGGCAGGCCTTGAAATCCATTTTCTCATGAGTAATCCATTCTCAACATAAAACGTATGAGTTTTATTACTCTTTATTGAATCACACACACCTCCAAAGCATTTAGTGAGTGTTTCATCACTTTTCTGAGCCTGGCTCAAACTCTCATGCGTTATTGATAATGGGAGAAAAACCTCTGATCTTGGGGTAAAGTCCTCCTTGAGGGGTGCCGTTCCTGAAAGGACCTCTGCTGGTAACTTGTCCTCCATCAAAGCAGAGCCAAGAACAGAGTCATCCAAATTCACTTCCTTCAGCTTACGAGCTTGGGACCTGGTAAGAACACTGACAGAAAACACATCAGGATGGGACTTCAACACCACATCTTCACCCATCATGCAACTGGGATTATCCACCACCTCAGGATTAGGAAGTACCTTGTCTCCTGCAAGATCATTCCCCATTATAAATTCAATCCCTTGAACAGAGAATGAGCTTCTCACCGCAACTTTGAAGCATCCAGAGGCCAACTTGGACTTTATGTGAACATAATGTAAAGGTACCGGTACATACGTCATTCCAATTCCTTGTACTATTGTACTTGCATTACAGGAGGAGTCAGCGTTAAACGGCAGAAAACTGTACAGGATGAACGACTGAGAACCACCAGTGTCCCTCAGTATCCTCACAGGTTTCTCATCCTTAGGAAGTCCTGTTAGAGAGATAAGACCATCAAAAATGAAGGGCTTAAAACAGTCATCAGCTTCAGTCATGTTTGAGAGATGTGGGGAAGATCTCGGCGTCTTAACCAGGCCAACCCCTTTAGCTGGTTTTGGTGGTTGGGGTGCCTGTTTACGTTTAAGGGCCAAACAGTCAGAAACAATATGCCCCATTTTATGACAGTAAAAACATTGTCTCTCAGATTTGGAGCTTGAAGTGTTCTTAACCTGAGACTGTAGCACATCTTTCCCCATTTTATCCCGAGGGGGTTGATCAGATTTACAAAAAACATTTTTGTGAGTAAGGGCAAATTCTTCAGCTAAGATAGCTCCCTCTTGTAAGGTGGTAGCTTTTTGCTCATTCAAGTACAAGACTGTACGATCAGGAAGGCAGTTTTTGAACTCTTCCAACAGTACCAACTCACGTAGTGAGGAAAAATCAGTGGCTTTGGTTGCCTGGCACCATCTGTCAAATAAGGCAAATTCTTCAGCTAAGACAGCTCCCTCTTGTAAGGTGGTAGCTTTTTGCTCATTCAAGTACAAGACTGTACGATCAGGAAGGCAGTTTTTGAACTCTTCCAACAGTACCAACTCACGTAGTGAGGAAAAATCAGTGGCTTTGGTTGCCTGGCACCATCTGTCAAATAACATTGCTTTTTCTCTTGCAAATTCAACAAATGTTTGTGCAGTGGATTTTCTTAAAGACCGTGTAAAGTGAATTTCAACATTTTCTTAAATAAACATTATAAATGTGATAATTGTAATGTTGTAAATGAGTAAAAAGTCTCAAAATTGTAGCTCAATTAATTTTGGAGTTATAGATGAAACTGTTTATAAAGACATGTGTGCTTCAGGATTTTTTAGGCGTGTTTTAAACGGGACCGCGTTTCGTCACGCGGTCCTCATTAGTATAGCCCTACCCACTGCTGCTCCAGTCATATAAATTGTTCTTCGCATGGGTGGAGCCGTTCACTCGCTACCGACCGTCTCCCTCGAGTACTCGCATGGACTGCAGCCGCTCCATTGTGACATAAGGAGCAGCGCTCCCTGTTTTTAATTCATTTTTTTTAACTTTTCATGAACATATAAACACAGAAAACTGCTGCGCAGCCAGCCCTGCCTTTTTTCTCTCCACGCGCGCATGTGTGTGTGTGAGAGAGAGAGAGAGCCGTGACTCAATCCTGGCCGTGACTCCGCTGAGCTGACAGAGATGAGATAACTTATCAACGTGATTACTAATCACCAACACAGGCCAGAACTCAGATAAAAACAGAGCAGGTTTACTGCTGCTCCTTGTCTGCCTCTCTTCTGTGTGGAGAGGCTGCGCTCATGTCCTCCTGCCCCTGAGATCTCCGGGGCAGAACTCCAGCGCAGCTGCGCTGAAACCACGCCCACGCGCTGACATGCCCCCAGCGTTCCAGGTCAAGGCAAAATCATGTTTTTTCATGATTTTTGAGACTTCATTTTATAAGGAAATCAATGTTTTTAATCAGTCAGATTTATATGGGTGATTAATAACACATATTTATGCCGTGTGACAAAATAAAAACACACATTTAATTTCACTTTACACGGTCTTTAAGGCTCTGAACCGTTGTCTGTATGCCTCAGGCACTAGCTCATATGCCCTGAGTATGGCAGCTTTAACTTTGTCATACACAAGACTGTCTTCAATTGTGAGTGCTGCACATACTTCCTGTGCCTTACCAGTCAGTTTGCACTGCAACAAAAGGGGCCAAACTTCTGTGGGCCAATGAAGGGCAACCGCAATACGCTCAAATGCATTAAAATATGCCTCCACTTCTGTCTCTCTGAATGGTGGAACCAGGGCAATATTTTTGCTGATGTCAAAAGTAGAAGGTGGTACAGAAGGTTTACCTGGTGAAATCCTATCGGCTTCATCTCCACCAGAGTCTGTAGTATGAACTGTGGTCGGTTTATGAGCCTGCAACTCCAACTTACGTATTTTAATGGCAGTTTCTGTTTCAATTTGTCTGCATTTAAGCTTGAACTCCAGGTCATCCTTACGTTCCCTCTCTCTGGATTCCAGTTCAAGTCGAGCCAGACATACCTTTAAACGAGCTCCTCCACTAGGAACTGTGGACTCAGCAGACAAAGGCTCAAACCGTGGGAGAGACTGTGGTGGTTTACCTCCCTCTGGTTTTGCAGCAGCAGCAGGTGTCCCCATGTCATCATCAGCACAAACTGCAGGCTGATCAGCAGCTTCAAAAGATGAGGTGGCATCCTTTTTATCTACTTCCAGTGACCGCACTCCTTTTTCGACCAAACTACCAAAAACAAGATATTTTAGATCACTTTTGAGCAAAGACTTAGACACATGGATACCCAAGTATGAAGCAAGTTCATATAAATCATCTTTTCTACAGACATCAAACTGTTGTACAGTAGGATTACTTAAAAATTCCTTCAAACTAAACTGTGCCATTTTCACAAATTAATATATTATCCCGGACGAGCCCCCACTTATGTTACAACCTCACCCTGAGGCTACTCAGGTAAAAACATGGCACTGGGTGTAACATAAAAAAAAACTAACAGTTGATGTCAATAAAAGAACATGTTTATTTTACAAGGTAGAAAAGAGAAAAAACAAACAGAAAAACACAAGGAAGCTTCAAGCTTCAGGGTCTCCAAGGCCAAAACAACAAACAAAACACCCCCTTCTAACTATAAAGAAAAAATATAACTAGCTAGAAGTAAACTTAAAATACAAAAGCTAAGCTCCCTAGCTATCCACAAAACAGGAGAAAACAGGTTGGAACAGAAATGGCAGAGAACCCCTACCAGCTTCCCCACACAGACAAGATCACAGCAGATCAAGGCCCAGACAAAAGGGGACCTAACATCTCTGGCATGAAGCTCTTTATGGGGTGGCTGATGAGCTCAAACACTTTTCACCTGTGGCAGCCAGGTAGAACTGAAAAACAAAGGGAGAGAGAGGGCTCCCTCAAGAAAAGAGAGCCCCTAGAGGTCAGTGACCGTAACACATGCTCCGCCATTATTATTTAAATGTGCGTTGGAGCGTGCCTTCCCGTTTTCACGTCACTGATGACGTTTTGCGGAAATGCGCAGATTTTTAGGGGCGTGTCCCAGAGAAAAAATTACCATAACTTGGAATGAAATTTTTATATATTTATAATTTATTTTGCAAAAACGAACAGAGCTGAATGATATAAGATATATATGTTCTGACAAATATGCAAATTTACAACATCATGTCACAACACCTTTAAATGTTCTGATCTACAGTTTTTCCTGTTATCATTTTACTAAAGTACTGATATAGTCACTTGTTAAATGGCTGAATTTTTTACGCGTTTGCTGTAAGGCCGTTTACATTAAATTATTTCTTGTGTATAAATTGTATTTTTGGAGCTGTAATCAAAGAACGAACTGAAGGGAGCTGTTTTAATGAATTGTATACTTTCTCGACTTGTCTGCCTTGAAACTTTCATATATGAATTATGTTGCCATATATATATCATTTGGAAATAAAAGTACTTTTGAGGTTTCAAACAGTTTTTATATGGTGGATTTTAAAGTTTAAAAAAATCATTTTTTAAAGAAAAATATGGTGGTAAAATAAACCTTGTGTTGGGTTTCAACTCAATTTTGGGTAACTTTAACTTTGAACAATGGTCAATTTAACCCAATCATTGGGCAGTTGCCCTGATCCAGCTTGGTGGGTCAAACCATCAACCCAACCCGGTTGAGTTAAAACAACCCAGCGTTGGCTCAGTCCAAATTTGACCCAGCACTGGGTTACATATTGGGTTGTTAACCTAGCAGTTTTTAGTGTGTAGTATTTCTACTATACATTGGCAGATCTTACAAATGTGCCAGATAATCTTAGCTGGACTTACTGCTTGTTTTGATAACCTTACTCACCATTTCCAATTTCATATTGTGGCAAAATTATCTAGTGCTTTCTTTTTCATGTTTATCGTAATATACTGTATTGTCATTCATTCATTCAACCTTTATTTATACAGGCTAGCCTCGTTGAGCCACGGGGACTCATTTACAAGAGGGACCTGTCTCACTCACACCACACCCAGGGTCAATTTAGATTTACCAATTAGCCTAACATGCATGTTTTTGGACTGTGGGAGGAAACCGGAGCACCCGGAGAAAACCCACGCATGCACGGAGAGAACATGCAAACTCCACCCAGAAAGGCCCCCGGACCGGGATTTGAACCGGGGACCTGCTCACTGAGAGGCAGCAGCTCTACCAGTTGTGCCACCGTGCTGTCTCTGGTTTTCCTATGAAATAGCAAATTACATCATAAGCCATTGTCTTGCCAATGTTTAATGTTCTGCCTTACCTTACTTTGAACAGCAGCTACTTTTTGTTTCCTTACATTACCAAAACCTCTTTACTTGAGACATTTTATGTATCCTTGCATACTATGAAAGTATTATGACTTTAGAAAGTGGCAGCTCAGCTAAAATGTATTTACAGGGGGTCTGGTCCAATGTGACTTGGTGGACAAACCCCCCTAGTGGTCTGTATACTTGTTTTTTTTTTTTTTTTTAGTTTTTAGCACATCTTATTTTCAGTTGTTTTGGTGTTTTTGTATTTGCAGCATGTTTTTATTTTATTGTGTTTCTTCATCTATTTTCTGTGATTGAAGTTTTTTCTGTTGCATTTGTTTTTTTGTTTGTTTAGGCGTTAGGATTATTCATGTGTTTGCAGCACGTTTTAACTGTTTGCTGTGCATTTAGCTGTGTGTAGCTTGTTTGCACCTGTCGTCCACCGTTGAGACGGGACTCCTCAGTGACTAACCATGAAAGATGTACCTCTTCTGGTGTAAGTTGAACTAGATTTTTACAGAAGCTCTCAACTAAATAAAGAAATTACAGAAGCTATTGAAAGGAAACAATATATACTGTACAGTGGGGATGTTTATTGATTTAAGAAAAGCCTTTGATACAATCGATCACACTTTATTGCTTTCCAAGTTGCAAGATTATGGGATAAGAGGGATAGTTCATAACTGGTTGAGTAGTTATTTGACTAACCAAAAACAATTTGTACAGCTAGGAAATGTAAAATCAGATCTTCAAAATATAAAATGTGGAGTCCCCCAAGGTTCAGTGCTAGGACCAAAGCTTTTTCTTTTGTATATCAATGACATTTGTGAAGTGTCTAAAAAGTTACAAATCATCCTGTTCGCAGATGATACGAATTTATTTTTTTTCATTCAACCTTTATTTAGTCAGGTAAATCTTTTGAACCTCATGGGCTCATTTACGAAAGCGACCTGCTAAAACTAAAGAACAATGAACAGCAATGGTAGAATTTCCTTAAACAATAAACAATAAACAAACAAACAATAAACAATAGAAAACAAAAGAGAGAAAAAAAACAAAAGTTTTTTTTTTTTTTTAACAAAGTATCAAAAAACTAGCAAAACATTATAAGGTAGACGTATAAAATCAAAGACAGGAACAAATCTGCATTGGTTTTTGCCAGGATTCCAACAGATTCTGAAAACCATTTAGAGAAGTCAAGGTCGAGAGCTTCAGATCTTTTTGTAAGATATTCCATGAAGCAGGAGCAGAGTAGGAGAAGGCCCTTTTTCCAAGTTCAGTCCTCACTGACGGAACACTGCAGGTAATCATGTCCTGAGAGCGCACACTGTAGCTGCACTCACGCAAAGACATGTAGGAGGAGATGTATGAGGGCAGCAGACCAAGAAGTGATTTAAAGATGAAAATGTACCAGTGGAAGAGTCTGCGTGAGGTTAATGATGTCCAGTTAACCAGTGAATACAGGGTGCAGTGGTGAGTACGATAATCACAGCCATTTTGTTCTGGGAATGACTTAAAACCCATTATAGAATGTATGACTTGTGAGATGTCTAAACTTAATGAGTGGTTTAAATACAACAAATTATCAATAAACTGGAATAAAACAAAATTCATGATTTTTGGTAATAGAAAAATAGATGATTCTATTATAATGTCTATAGATGATAATCAAGTTGAACGAGTACATGAAGTTAAATTTTTAGGGGTTGTTTTGGATCATAAACTTAACTGGAAATCTCATATAAAATACATAAAATTAAAACTATGCAAAAGTATTGGACTTCTAAATAAAGTAAAACATGTTTTAGAGCTGTCAACACTACAGACATTATATTATTCATTTGTTGTTCCATATCTGACATACTGTATAGAGGTATGGGGCAACACATATAAAACCAACACTAAACCGTTATCTGTCATACAAAAGAAAGTCATGAGAATTTTATATAAAGTGGACACCAGAGAACATACAAATAAATTGTTTATTCAATCAAATATCTTGAAACTAAAGGATCTGGTTAATTTAAAAATGTTATTGATTATGTTTAAAGCTAAAAAGAGATTATTGCCATTTAATTTACAAAAGTTCTTTGTCTTAAGCTCTTGTGAAAGAACTAACAGAAGGAAGTATGATTTCAAAAGTAAAACTGTGCGTACTACTTTAAAACAAATGTGCATTTCGGTGCATGGAGTAAAACTATGGAACAGTTTGGATGAGGAGTTTAAAAATTGCTCTACAATAAACCAATTCAAGAAACTTTATAAAAAAAGAATGATTAACTCTTATACACTTTTGAGTTGTTAATGGGAAGAGTGATATATTGTTATGTATGTTATTGTTTATATATTGTTTGCAACTTGTTTTGTTAATTTAATGTTTACGGCCATGACATTTTTGTAATTATTGAGAAAGGGGGCAGGTCTATACAAGATTTTTTTTCTTCCTGCCTCTTCACTCGTGTAAATATGTTTTGTCAGAGAATGTGTTTGTAAACTGATGATTTTTTTTAAATCGAGTGAATAAATTGATTGATTGATTGATTGATTGATATTAAAAATCAAAGTACAACCTAGTGGTCAAATATAAAAATCAAACATTTGGTAATAAAGGTACAGGTACAAAGAAAAAACATTACTGAAAGGAATGCGTTATTTTATGAGACTAAAAAAGACAAAACAAAGGTTATTATTCAGTTAACTGCTTTTCTCTGATGTGGATCCCCATGTGTTTGTTTAAAACTGATTTATATCCAAACCTGTGTCCACAAAGATCACAAGCAAATGCTTTCTGTCCTGTGTGAACTATCATGTGTTTGTTTAAAACTGATTTATATCCAAACCTTTGTCCACAAAGATCACAAACAAATGCTTTCTGTCCTGTGTGAACTATCATGTGTGTGTTTAAATGTGACTTCCGTCCAAACCTTTGTCCACAAAGATCACAAACAAATGCTTTCTGTCCTGTGTGAACTATCATGTGTGTGTTTAAATTGACTTCCGTCCAAACCTTTGTCCACAAAGATCACAAGCAAATGCTTTCTGTCCTGTGTGAACTATCATGTGTGTGTTTAAATTTGACTTCTGTCCAAACCTTTGTCCACAAAGATCACAAGCAAATGCTTTCTGTCCTGTGTGAACTATCATGTGTTTGTTTAAATTTGACTTCTGTCCAAACCTTTGTCCACAAAGATCACAAACAAATGCTTTCTGTCCTGTGTGAACTATCATGTGTGTGTTTAAATTTGACTTCTGTCCAAACCTTTGTCCACAAAGATCACAAGCAAATGCTTTCTGTCCTGTGTGAACTATCATGTGTGTGTTTAAAGTTGACTTCTGTCCAAACCTTTGTCCACAAAGATCACAAGCAAATGCTTTCTGTCCTGTGTGAACTATCATGTGTGTGTTTAAAGTTGACTTCTGTCCAAACCTTTGTCCACAAAGATCACAAGCAAATGCTTTCTGTCCTGTGTGAACTATCATGTGTTTGTTTAGATTACCCTTTCTGTTAAATCTTTTTCCACAGTCTTTACAACTAAATGAGGTCTGTCTTGACTGTCTTTTCTCGACTGAGCCTCCAGTTTTCTTCACTTCAACACATTCCTTGACAACCAAACAACTTGAAGACATCACTGACTGACTTGTCTTGTGAAATTGTTTCCCATGCTCAGTGAAGCTGCAAGATTTGTTGACAGTGTTTACGCCTGACTCAGGAGCTCTGCTCTTCTTCCAGTCTTTGTCACCGTCTTCAGGTTCTGACCCAGAGTCTGATAAGTCTTTTAGCTGAGAGTCAGAGTCATTCACATCATCACCTTCATCATCCTCACTGACTTCAGTCTCTGAAGAGCTGCAATCATCTCCATAAGTATTTAGATCTGGGTTCCTGGTAGTCTCTGCTCCTCCACAGTCCTCTCCACCAGTTGATGCTTTCATCTGGTCAGCTGAACTGCTGGTTGGAAGATCTTCCTCTTTTACTTGGTGCTGATGAAGCTGTAAAAATAGACGTTTCTCTTCATCTTCCTCACTCTTCAAAGGAACAGCAGTGAATGCAAACCCGGGGTCATCAGTCTCTGTTTTCACACAAAACTGCTCTCCCTCTTGACTGGTCCACAGTTCCTCATCTTCCTCCTTTATGTTGAGGGTCTCTGGATCCTGTTGATCCATCCCAAGCATCTGTACTTCAGGAGCTTCTTTAATCAGAACCATCTGCTGAACATCTGCAGGGAACACAGAAAACGTGAACATCAGGCACAAATATAACTTTAAATTCACACATACAGCGATGCTTGAAAGTTTGTGAAGCCTTTAAAACTTTATAAATTTCTGCATAAAAATGACCTAAAACAAAATCAGATTTTCACACAAGTCCTAAAAGTAGATAAAGAGAACCCAGTTAAACAAATGATACAAAATATTATACTTGGTCATTTATCGAGGAAAATGATCCAATATTACATGATTTTTCCTGAGATTTGTCAAGCTGTTTTATCAGTAATGCACAAAAATAAATTAAATATTGACGAGAGCATGTACTTCCGGTTCCGGCGAGCTGACGAACAGCTGCTCCCTCTGGTCTCTCTGTAGTCTTTATCATCAAACTGACCCGTTTTTTTGAATTGGACTAAAGTTGGTCCACCTTCCAACTGACTCAGAGAGCCGAACTGGACCGTCCCAAAAAAAAAAAAAAATCCGGCCCAGGACCGGCCGCTACACTCCACCGGTCATTCTGAGCGCATCTTGCAAGCCAGGTGAGTCCTCGAGCTTGGGAGCCGTCCCACGAAGCCCCAGTGTTTCTTTGCCACTCTCACTGGATCCAAACTGAACTTCCCATCTGGATCTGTGGTTCTCCTGGTTCAAACAAGATTCGCAGGGAAGTTTTCTGCTGACTTTTCTGCTGCCCTTTGTTTGTTTGAATTGGCCTCGTGGCGTGGGGGGAAGTGTACCTGGTCGAACCTGTGCCCCAGGACCAGAACTGAACCAAGTTGACTGTGGGGGACTTCGTTCTACATTAAAGCCAGTCTCACCACCGTGGGAACCACTGCTCTCACCTGGAGTCACTGGAGGTGACGCGCGGCTGCTTTGAAGTGCTGCTGAAACTGAACGGGAGCAGAGATGGGCAGTAACGACTTCAGCCTCTTCGTGGGAAGGTGGCCTTTCGTGCTATGGTGATCGGACGAGCAGAGTGACGTGAAGCGCGGAGTGGATGCAGCTGCGCTGTTTTGGTGCTTGTGTAAGGGATTATGGGGAGGGTCAGTTTTAATACTGACCTCCTTTTTACCTTAATTTACTTATTCAGATTGAATAGTAATTTCACGGATTCTTTTCTTTTTCAGTTTATTCAATATTTCTGTGATCTTTGTGATGGATAAATAACCATAGCCATTAAGTGACCGAAAACGGTGATTTTAGTTTGGTATGCCAGGAGACAATACCATTTATTTAAAATAAATCACTAAAATCAACATTATTACACTTGATTGGCAGGATTTCACTTTCTTGCAATTTAACACGCATCAACACACTTTATGTAACACAGCAGACATAAATATGATGTTAATTATTTAGTCTGAGGGCTCTTAGCTTAAAAATAGTTTCCAGCTTAAAATTGAGAAGAGGAGAAATAGGAGGAATAAAGGATGGAGAGATTAAGGAGGGAAGTCATTTATCTTGTGTAACCAGAAATGACACTTTCCATCTGACTTCGGCTAAATCCCAGGTACGTTTGTAAACAGCTCTTTACCTTTTGACGACAGCCAGGAAAGAGAAGACCTTGTGGCTTTCAGATGCGCGGGATCCTTGCGGGAGCCGGTACATCTGAGCAGGTTATTCGTTTACCTTCCAACGTCTCCTGGTTTCGCGTTGGTCATCAGAAATCGTGGCAGCTACTGGTCGACTTCAAGACAACTTATTCCAGGAAGGAATATAATAATAATAATAATAATTAATTCAATTTTTATAGCGCACTTTTCATTACTGAAAATCTCAAAGTGCTACACATATATATTGAATGCTATACACATTCATAAACCGGTGGCGGCAGACTACCATGCAAGGTGCTATCAGTGTTGTTTTTGACAGCCATTTTGATTTTCGTTTTAGTCATAGTCTTTTAGAGTAAACTACTTCTTAGTTTTAGTCTGTTTTAGTCATTTCTATATTTAATAGTTTTAGTTCAGTTTAAATCGACAAAAACTTAAAAAATTTAAGTCAAGTTTTAGTCTTAAAAAAAAAACATATTAGTCTTTACAAATTAATTTGTTTTAAAACCAGCACGCCCAGAACAAAAGGAGAAATCTTTCTTCTACCAGTCCATGAGCGTTTGGACAAATAAGAAAATTAAGGTGTAAGTCACCAGTTTGGGTTGTCAAGGACAAAAAGAAAATGACACTGGGTAAAAAAAATAATGAATAAATGAAAAAGAAGGGAATTGTATCTGTATTATAGTTCAGAAAGTCTATTTTTTTATTTTTAGCTCGTTATTCTATTGCACAATTCATAATCCAAATCAAAATAATAATAAATGGAGCACTGAGTTTGTCACTGAAGATTATAGAATTTATCAGAGAACACGATAAAAATCCACTTTTTGGATGAGTTTTGTACCTGGATGTGACAAACGCTGAAATAACTTCATTTATTTACTCTCTGAAGAAAAAGAACTGCTTTTTCTCCTGTGTGTGGAAGGAGTCACATCTGAGGTCTGACGACACACAGTGAGCTGACGTCACGCAACCAATCACAGAACTTGCAGTTCTTATGGGAGTTGTAGTTCTTTCCCTCTGACCTATCGCAGTGTGTCTTACACAGCCCGACAACCAATCACAATACATAAACAAACGCTGCGGCCATTTTGAAGAGAAAGTAGCTAATCAGTTAGCAAAAGTTTCCGGACTTTTCAACACATAAAAACGCTTATGAACAGAGCAGTAAAATCCTGAAATATAGCAAATCACATTCTACAGGTACACTAGCTCAACGCTCAGCAACACAGCGATTCAACTGTCGAAAACAACGACGGACTCTCTCTGAACCGTCTCAAACCCAGCAGATCTCATCCTGGACACACCAAAACCAGGAGCAAAGCAGAAAAAGTTTCTGATACCCGCTTCAACACAACAGCAGCACTTCCTCGCAGTTGTTAAATGAGCTTATAAGGCAAAAAGTTGACGCGGAGGTCAAACGTGAATGCGCTATTCTGTGAAAAGTCATCAGTGAGTCCAAACAGAATCTGACTGACCCACACAGCAGTGACAATTCTATACCCAAACAGCTTCAAACAAGGACAGGATTTATATAAAAAAAAATACATACATTCGGTTGGTTCTTCTCTCTCTTCTCCCACAGTTGGGTTAAGTACAAAATAAGTCCATAAATCTTTTCTGGGGCCTGGGCTTGCGCCCGCACACCGAGCGCCTTCGTGAGCACGCGGAGCGCGGCGCAAAAACACCGGTGGTGGTGGGCGTGACCAAACAGCTGACTTTCCGACACAATATAATTATGAGCAGATGAAATATAAATTATTGACGACCACCGACTAACATATTCGTTCAGTCTCGTCTCGTCAACGAAAACTCACACACATTTCGTCACGTTTTAATCATTAAAGAACAATGATTATTTAGTTACTGTCTCGTTATTGTCATGAAAAAAGGGGGCGTTGACGAAAAATTTACGTCAGATTTACGTCAACAAAAACATCACTGGGTGCTATCCAGTCCTACCGGGAGCAACTCAGGGTTAAGTGTCTTGCCCAAGGACACAACGACACATGGTGCGGGTCCCGGGAGTCGAACCGCCAACTTTCCGATTGGGAGACGACCCCCCTTACCACTACGCCACGGCCGCCCAGGAGGAGCTATCAATTGATAAAGCTCCTCGGATGAGAAGCGAAACGTCTTGTTTGTTACAAATAAAGTCCAGTTGTTCTGTATTGAACGCCTTTTTTGATCTTCTGGCCGTTCACTCTGCTATCCATCCATCCATCTATCCATCCATTTTCTTCCGCTTATCGGGGGTCGGGTCGCAGGGGTAGCAGCTTAAGTACTGCCTAAGAGTTCACTCTACTATTTGCTACAAATTATTTGTTTCTATTCATTGATTCTGGGTCCAGCTTCTGTCCCCCATGGCCACATCCATTCTTATTCACAAGGGGGCTGGGCCCCCCTCAGCCCAATTCAAACTCTCCGTGTTGCTTCTGTAAGAGTTATCACGATAGCTTTGCTGCCATCTGGTGCTCAATGTGAAACCTCCCTTGAAAAAAAAAAGAAACACGGAGAATATAAACCTTGCCGTTCGTTGTGCATCACTCAAAATAACTTCTTCTCCAAGAACTGAAGCCAAATCGCTAAAATGTAGTTTTAATTGGCTAAATTCGACGGATGCGTTTATATTTTTGTCCATTCAATGTACGGTTGGAGCAGAGTGACGTGACGTCAGATAAGTTCTGCTCACGTGACCGGAAAAACCCTAATTTACCGTGTAAAAAAACGGCGCTAAATTTGAAATATTTTTCAGAGGAATTTTCATTCATTTAACATTATTTTAGCAAAAACGGTCAGGGGTCAATCTTAATATTTATATATGTTGTGACATTTTTTGGAAAGTCAAAAGATGATGTCAGTGGAGCTTTAACAACTAGTTATGGAGTGTACCCACAGGGCTTGTTCACGTGAAACCAGACCTATTTTGGGACCTTCTTGACTGGGGTACATAGGTCTAGTTCTTGTAGGGTCCAGTTATGACATCAGCACAGTGTGGTCACTGATTGGTCAGGGGTCGTATTCCTAGGTCTGAGGGCGGAGATTCAGTCTTCCAGGAAATGCAAACTGCCATCCCGCCAAAATCAAGAACAATAAGTCGGAGGAGCATATTTTTTAGAATTAACACAGGCTAACAATTATGTCACAACCGTGGTCAAACGCGGAGGTTCAGGCTTTTCTGTATTTGCTGGCCGATGAAAATATTCAGAGGGAGATGGATGGAGTGACGTGCAATCAAAAGATTTTTTAAGAGGTGTCTGCGCAGGTGAGTGTTTTCTAACTTTAAACATATTTCCAGTGAGTCATGCAACTGTTTCTTAGCTTTTTTGGACTGCGAAAAGACAGTTTCAGAGACTGGCTTCAGGCAACAGCCGAGAGGCTTTTAGGAAAAAATAAAAAAATATATATGGCGGAACGGATCGTTTCTCTGTAATTTAACAAGAAAATCACATAAACAATTATTTGTTAGCTCGAAATTATAGCAGAGGTGTGTCTCAGTCTATCCATCCATCCATTTTCTTCCGCTTATCCGGGGTCGGGTCGCGGGGGTAGCAGCCTAAGTAGGGAGGCCCAGACTTCCCTCTCCCCAGCCACTTGGAGCAGCTCCTCTGGGGGAATCCCAAGGCGTTCCCAGGCCAGCCGAGAAACATAGTCCCTCCAGCGTGTCCTGGGTCTTCCTCTGGGTCTCCTCCCGGTGGGACATGCCCGGAACACCTCACCAGGGAGGCGTCCAGGAGGCATCCTAACCAGATGCCCGAGCCACCTCAACTGGCTCCTCTCGATGTGGAGAAGCAGCGGCTCTACTCCGAGTCCCTCCCGGATGACTGAGCTTCTCACCCTATCTCTAAGGGAGAGTCCAGACACCCTGCGGAGAAAACTCATTTCAGCCGCTTGTATCCGAGATCTCGTTCTTTCGGTCATAACCCAGAGCTCATGACCATAGATGAGGGTGGGAACGTAGATCGATCGGTAAATTGAGAGCTTTGCCTTTTGACTCAGCTCTCTCTTCACCACGACAGACCGGTACAGCGCCCGCTTCACTGCGGATGCTGCACCTATCCGCCTATCGATCTCACGCTCCAG
>JBBPBX010046562.1:14765-26547 GCA_038048925.1 Garcialebias charrua | reverse complement strand
TTTTTTTCAATGAAAACACTGTGCATTGGCTCAGAAAAGCTTGAAAAACACTGCACTAGTGTGCCGCGAGTGATCGTCAGGTGTGCCGTGGAAATTATCCAATTTCACTTAACTGGTCTAAAAAGATTTTTTGAAAACGAATTAATTATCTGAGTTCGGCCGTACACCGCTCTACGCCGTTCGTACGCGTATCCCTGCAGGGCATGTACGCGCAAAGCTCAATTTTTACGACCGCGAACGCAAGCGCGTTGTCGCACAATAAACTGCCCGGCGCCGGACTGTTTTGTATGCGACTAAACTGCCCGGCGCCGGACTGTTTTGTATGCGACACAAATATATTAAATTCCCCTTCATCCTTGATCTGGCCTTTTCTTTTGTTTTTTTGCCAAAAGGCAGTGATCGCTTTCTCCTCCGCTGACTCAATGACTGAAATGATGAGGAAATGAATGAATTTGTCACGAGCGAATTAAACTCTGGTCCAACATGGCTGCGTGAGGTTCTGCAGATTTCCTGTCTGATGTGTGGGTTGCAGGACCAGTGCTCCCTGTTTTAGATTATTTTTTAGAACTTTTTATTAACATATAAACACAGAACACCGCTGCGGCAGAAGCTGCCAGCTCTCGCCTTTTTTTCCCTACCCGACCTGTCAATCAATTCAGTTGGTGTATCAGCAAAGGAGACAGTACAGTGAGAGTTACATTTAGTTTGGATTTACTTTTACCGGGGACGCAACGATACAGACTCCGTTGTGCTTGGTATGCGGTGAGAAGCTGTTTATTTTGTTCCTATTCAAGACACTTTGATAAGAATGACTATATATTTAATATAGGTGGATACAGAGTATCTTTGTTTACAATTTTGGTTGGTGGTGTGCCTCGTGATTTTTTTCAATGAAAACACTGTGCCTTGGCTCAAAAAAGGTTGAAAAACACTGGTTTAAACAGCTGCTGTGCGTCGACAACGGCACGCAAAACGGGCGTGAGGCGGCATTGTTGTTGTTTAGCACAGTACTCGTTTTAGCTGTTCAGCGTTCATTGTTTATCATTAACTCAGTAACACATTTCGTACTTTACAGTGATTATTATACAATAAGTCGCCTAATAATTAGAGGGTGTTTCTAAGCGGTTTGTGTTTTCTAAAGAACGTGATTGTTGTTGTTGATGATGTAGCTGCGTCGGAGACCTGCAACCTCGTTGTTCTTTGTTCACCTTTACATGTGTTTTTAGCTAGTAAACTAATGTTTTGCACCATAAACTGTTTTTAAAAGGTCTATCAAGATTTATCTTGGCTTGTCAGGGTGGGAATCCAGTTTAACAGAATCAATTTTTTTGTTATCCTGTCCATCCACAGCTGTGTGTGTCTGTGTGTTGGTGTGTGTGTGAGAGAGAGAGTGAAAATCGACCTTATTTATACTTATTATTGTGGGTTAGTTTTGTGAGTTACTGTCATCTGTGATTTGTTGTTAACCATGTGTATATTTCTTTGCAGTTTGTCGACATGGAGATGAACATGTTCCTGGACCCGAGCAGACAAACCCGTTTCCCTGGTCCCTTGTTCCAGAGGAATGGTGACTCCTTGACATATTTTATTGATGAAAATTGAACTGTACAAGTCCAGTTACTGCAACTCAACGACTCTACAGCAGGTAAGACAGCAATAGGAACACCATTACATGTAGTACTTACTGTAAACAATGAACTTGTATGTGTATTAAAATTACTTCTGATTTCTGCATTTCAGAGGAGTCCAATGTGCAGAGCACAGAGGAGAGCAGACTGATGACCCGGCTGATAGATAAAATGTGAAACAAGAGATTACTGATTTTTATTTGTTGCACAAATGAATGTTCAGGAACATTTCATTGTTTAATTTGCACAAAACTGTCATTTTCTATTCGGTGCATTTTGCCAGCTGCTACTGGAACAGTGTCTTTGTGTCCAACATTACTAAGTAAGATTTTTGTGAAGTTAGTTATTTTGATTTAGTTTTAGCTGGTAGCTCATTTTACTGAGACCTCAGACCTCAAATTGTACCTGTGCCTTGTTGTCATACGTTATTAAAAACAATTTGAAATAACAAATGCACAAATTCTTGTCTTACTTCACAATAAGTGTGGTTTTTCAGTAGAATAAAGGAAAGCAGGTAATGAAAAGAAACTATTTAGAATGAAAGTAAATTCAGTGTAAAAGAGGAACACCTCTGGTATTCAAACACAACAATTTGTCATGATGCACTGCAGTTTTTCATCAATATTTTTGGAAACCGATGTACTTGCAGAGAAACTAGTGCTCATGTTCTGCACACCATCGGGCAGAGTTTTAAAATTACTACATAGAAATGCTTTATTTAAGCACTGACTTTTAAGCAGGTGTTATTGTTGTGGGAAACTAAGTTTTGCAGCTGGTTTTTGAAGCTGTAAAATGTGTTTACCTATACCAGCTTATGTTTTTGGCGTGGTTTATCCACACAGATATAAATGACAGCGAGAGAGTGGCATGTCAGATAAACACATTTAATCAAAACAGCACTATAACAACACTAGAACATTTTTTGACAAGTTATGACAAGCTAATACAAGTACAGCATCCACACATCACAGTAACGAGTAATTTAGTCATTTTCATCCTGCCTTGGACAGACGTTTGGGTGATCCTGACACACTGAAGCCCCAATGCAGAGGTTATGCAGAAGGCAGGCTGCCATGATGACAATCACCACAGCATCAATTCGTTAGGCCAGGGGATGAAGGTGTGTCCCATTGTGCAAAATGGCCTTCAGTACTTCCATGATGATCCTGTGTGCTGAGGACTGCGAGACCAAATTTGTCAGACATCTCCCTGAAGCTGTTCTGGTTGGCCATGTACCACAGGAACATCAGGACCTTCTTTTCTACAGGGACTGGTGCTGCACCTTGACAGTGCTCCTTCCTTATGCCTTTCTCCTGCAGCTGCATCATTACAGATGTGAACTGGGTCTTGTTGACTCTGAAATGACGCACAAACTTGTTGTCATCCATGTTCAGCATCACCTCCCATAGTCTTCATGATTATTCCATGTGTCCGTCCGTAGGTTTGTGTGTATCAGCAGCATCCTAAAATACCAAGAAATTAAATTGTTTTGTTACTATGGACCCTTAGAGATAGGGTGAGAAGCTCAGTCATCCGGGAGGGACTCGGAGTAGAGCCGCTGCTTCTCCACATCGAGAGGAGCCAGTTGAGGTGGCTCGGGCATCTGGTTAGGATGCCTCCTGGACGCCTCCCTGGTGAGGTGTTCCGGGCACGTCCCACCGGGAGGAGACCCAGAGGAAGACCCAGGACGCGCTGGAGGGACTATGTTTCTCGGCTGGCCTGGGAACGCCTTGGGATTCCCCCGGAGGAGCTGCTCCAAGTGGCTGGGGAGAGGGAAGTCTGGGCCTCCCTACTTAGGCTGCTACCCCCGCGACCCGACCCCGGATAAGCGGAAGAAGATGGATGGATGGATGGATGGATGGATGGATGGATGGATGTTACTATGGACCATATGAGTCTGAAATAAAGTTTTGATTGATTGAAGTTTAATAACAATTTTAACAACCGTAAAAACGTCTGCTAATGGTTATGCTGAGGTAGTAAAAAGAAAAGAAAAACAATGTTCAGCACTTTCTGACTTTATTTATCTAATGATAACTTCTGTACTGCTGCTATAATCCTAAAAGAGATCGAATTAAAACTATAAAGTAGATGTAAGAGCCTCAAGACCATAATTAACAAAAATAAGCTTATTTATAAAAAAAAACTACTGGTTAAAACAACATACCTGGTTAACATTTCAAGAGCCTCAGAATTGCTTTTCAACTTCGCTGCTGGTCTGGAAACCTTTTTATAATCCAACAAAGCAAGAACAACAACAGTGTTGTAGCGGGCGTCCATCTTGTTTTCGTCATCGTGCCGACAAGCTAACTGGAACGCAATCAACTCGGTGATGACGTCATTCCGGGTTCATAATTTCGACCTCCGAGGCAACTGGAACGCAGAATTATCATGGCTTGCATCTGAAGAGCTTCTTGGCTGCTGAAAAATTCATAACCTGAATCACTAAAACATTGATGGTCCTCTTCAACCTTTCCTTCCACTGTGCAAAACGATAATCTGACGAGGGATTATTTCCAGGAGCAGAAGCAGCCTGTGGCCCAACCTGCTGTTGCTGAGGACGACGGCATCTGGGGGTGAGGAGTCCAGCCTCCATAAAGCTGAGGAACCAGAGCAAAGATTACATGGTCGCCTGTGACAACAAAAACTGTAAAACAGTTGTGGGTCTGCAGCTTGCACCTGCACAGGAAGAGACATGGTTTTGTTCTTCAAGCACCAGTAAAATGTGAGGCACATACTTAGCTTAATAAAGATGTCTTTAACATTTGACAAGCTTTTGTAATTTTATTTTTATGCCATCCATCCATCCATCCGTTTTCTTCCGCTTATCCGGGGTCGGGTCGCGGGGGTAGCAGCCTAAGTAGGGAGGCCCAAACTTCCCTCTCCCCAGCCACTTGGAGCAGCTCCTCTGGGGGAATCCCAAGGCGTTCCCAGGCCAGCCGAGAAACATAGTCCCTCCAGCGTGTTTACAGCTTGGTGGGGGAAGATCAATGTGCTGGAACTCTGACTGAGGAAGCCCTCTGGACTGAGGGTGAAACGTTTCGACTAAAAGAAACTGTCCAGATGACCAGATTGAGACTTATCAGATTTGATACCTGGATTATTGAGTATGAACTTTCTTGTTTTGAACCACTTTGGCTGTGGCTGCCTGCCTGGGAGGAGTCGACGAGGGACAGGACGGCCCCCAGAAACCATCTTGGCTCCAGCAAACTGGTTGGTCCACATAAGTTGTTTACAGCTTGGTGGGGGAAGATCAGTGTGCTGGAACTCTGACTGAGGAAGCCCTCTGGACTGAGGGTGAAACGTTTCGACTAAAAGAAACTGTCCAGATGACCAGATTGAGACTTATCAGATATAGGTATATATATTTATAGTAATCTACTGCAAAGTCATGAATGTTATGTGTCTTTTATGCATATGTGTTTTGTTGCTGTGTTCTGTCATGTACTTTGCAGGATTGCAGATGGCGGTTGGGTGTGTTTGCCTTGTGCTCTTTTTGTGGATATTTGTTTTGTAGTCTTACTTTCTGTCTTTCCATTCTGTCTATCAAAAAAAATCATAATGGTGTGAAGAGGATGGCTGTAAGGTGAGAAGGGAGGCCATCTATAAAAGGGGAAAAAACGTGGCGGGCCGTGCATTTCACACCTAGGCCTTCAGTAGTGCTCCGTCTGAATCAATCCAAGCCTCAATAACTATTTTATGGCTATAAACTTCTACTACAGGTACAGCTGCGACACACATAAAAAAAGCATCAAAAATAACCTGATAAAACTGCAATATTATTTAGGAATATAGCAACATTTTACTCACCAAAAATCCTGATTATTTGTTATTACACTGTCTTTAATATTATATTAATAATTGATAATAAATATTTAATATCCCCAGGTAATAATTTGAGGTCTCAACTTCTGTTATGATCTTGTCTGATATTAGACAGAGTTTTGTGTGAGACAATAAAAAGATGGCAAAAATGCTGAACAGGACACATAATGTATTATAAAATTATAAAATGAATAAATAAAATAAAATAAAAAAAAAATGTTAGTTGAACCTTTGAAATTTTGAGTTTTTTTTAACACAAAGACAATTTACAGATATATGAAAGGGAAAAAAACAACATATAAAATGAAAGGTAGCAGATGAAAAAAAATCATATTTGCTCCTTCTTAAAGGTTCAGTCTGCAGTTTCTGTAGAACAGCAGCACTTAATTTCAACAAGCAAAGCATTCTGATCCCTCCCCCTCAGAGCCATATATGGATCTGAACTCAAGCTCTGTTTTTATTGGCTGATTCAAATTCAAGCTCGGTTTTTATTGGCTGGTTACAAACTTTGTTTTTATTGGCTGGAAAATGGCGGGTCACTTTTTCTTTTTAGAAATGCTTATTTACCACCTGGAGAAGCAAGGGGACAATATTTTTTTTTAGTTTTTTCAGAGATTACCTCTCTAACATCAATCTAGTGACAGAGTGAAGAAATATGTTAAAATATATATTGTTTGAAAAGTTACAGACTACATTACAATCTTACATACCCTAGCTTTGAAACAAAATAAATTCAAACAATAAATTCAAACAATAATTATCTATAAATAATATAACAAAACTCACCAGAGTGTGTGGAACAAACTAGCAGTTATTTTGGGACATGCAGAAAGTTGTACCATGATGTGTCACCGCTGAATCAGGCCATTCTTCTTAACACATGAGCTCCTGCTTCGTGTTGTTTCCAGCAGC
This sequence comes from Garcialebias charrua, assembly GCA_038048925.1. Taxonomy (NCBI): domain Eukaryota; kingdom Metazoa; phylum Chordata; class Actinopteri; order Cyprinodontiformes; family Rivulidae; genus Garcialebias; species Garcialebias charrua. The sequence continues at coordinate 20,182 of JBBPBX010046562.1, read as the reverse complement.
AAACACCGCGGTAAAGTTAGTTTGAAGTTGGACGGAGCAACGCAGCGCTGAAGACACGCTGACACGCTGACACGGAGCTTGAATATCCAACGTCCAACTTGAAACTAACTTCACTGCGGTGCAGCAAACAGTAAACAAAGTCCGTTTTCTCTCTTTCTACCTTTCAGGTCGTGTGACCGGACATTACATCCAATAACACAGCAAGTTTGGACCATTGCAAAACTGTAAAAACCTACTTAGATTCTAAAAAAAAATAGCGAAAAAGCTTACTGTATTTTAATGGCCAGCCCCAGAGCCTCTGGCCAGCCCGAACCGACTATCAACTTCCGCGCCGCGGGTGTGACGTCACACGTTGACTATCCAATCAAAGCGGGTGAATAGCTGACATTTCCGTGTTGGTTGCGGTGAATACTCTTGGTGACGCGATTAGCATCAGGTCTCGCCAACTCAAAATCTGATTGGTTGAAGCAACAGCTTGGATAGCGCTGCAGTGAGAAGCGGAGCTGCGAGAGAAGGCTTCTAATCTACCTAGCAACAAGTAGTGGCTAAAATGTGATTGGTTAAAGGCTTAAATATTAAAATACACTCTGGAAGCAGAGCAAACAGGGGGGTAGCAATGAAAGGAAGCGGTCAGACCATTTGGAATTATTTAATACGTATTCATGGACAAAATATAATAAAAATAAAAAATATAAATTTTTAAATTTAAATTTAAATTTTAAATAATTTAAAGGCCTTCTCTGAAGGCGTTGCAGGCCCTGAGGGTCCACCACTGGAAAAAAGAGTACTTTCATTAACATACTATATATAAATAAAGACTGGTGTGAAACGAGATTTGCACATGTAATTTGCAGTTTATTATTAATGCATGCCACACAAAGCATAAGTGGACATTAACTTCTAAATGACACCATTGTGACAAGACAATACTTACAATGAGAATTCAGTGTCACACAGTTCACAATTCACAGTTCACAATTATTAAAAATATCTATTTCTTGTTCCATGCTGAGTTCTAGGAAAGTTTGTAGAACTTGGCTGAACAGGGTCCTGTTCTTTTGACATTGTAATGTCTGGAATACAAACACAATGGTCATGTAAACACAATTTACATGACCATTATGTCATGTAAATTGTGCAGCTACTAAGCAGGTGTTTGTGTAAGTAAAATTATCACTGGGTCCTTTTGGAAGAGCAAAACGAGTGCTGCGTTTTTTCACTCATTTTACAGTGCAAGCTGGCTCCATTAGCATTACCTTTCACATGTAAGAAAGAAAGAACATAACACGATTTTAGGAGCAGAATTTCTTTTCTTTTTCCTTTTATAGATAACCTCCCTCCTCACCTTACAGCCATCCTCTCACACCGATATGAATTTTTTTTAATAGAGAGAAAGGAAAGACAGAAAGCAAGACAACAAAACGACAATTATCCACAAAAAAGCACAAGGCAAACACACCCAACCTCCGTCTGCAATCCTGCAAAGTACAGGAGCAGAATTTTTCATTCATTCATTCAACCTTTATTTATACAGGCTAGCCTCGTTGAGTCACGGGGACTCATTTACAAGAGGGACCTGTCTCACTCACACCAAACAACCATCCACTCTCACACTCACACCTAGGGTCAATTTAGAGTCACCAATCAGCCTAACAAGCATGTTTTTTGGTCTGTGGGAGGAAACCGGAGTACCCGGAGGAAACCCACGCATGCACGGGGAGAACATGCAAACTCCACCCAGAAAGGCCCCGGACCGGGATTTGAACCGGCAACCTTCTCGCTGAGAGGCAGCAGCTCTACCAGTTGTGCCACCGTGCTGCCCATTTCTTGACTTTGTGGCCAGAAGATAACTTTTGAGCCAAGAAATATTTCCCATGTAATTGTAGTGATACAGAAACTGTAAACACGTTTGAAGTCCAGCTTGGACTTTGCCGGACCTACGACCCATTTACGTCCAAGCCTGCTTCTCAGCTCTTTACCAGAACTGAGACGGAACATCTTTAAGGTAAAAGAGCCGCTGATTGTTTACTAGAGCGTACGATGATCTTAGCTGGATGCGTATGGAAGAGTGCCATGTTTTTTGACATTCAAGATAGTTCCCTTTCAGTTGGTCTCTCGGTGCAACATACTTGCTATGGGAATTGCGCACCCGCGCGATTACCTGAAGGAATATACTCATGCCTTTATGGCCAGGGGCCCCGCCCTCTGGTTACTTAAGCGGCTTGCGCCCCTCCATGTTTCTCTTTTTTGCCCTTCACCTCGCTTAATCCTGAACTGCCTCTTCGCGGGACTTCTCTGTTGCTTCATTGCTTAACCAAAGGTGAGCTTGCTCCCTACACAGAGCACACAGAGAATTATTCCTGCGTACTGCTGGACTAGCGAAAGTTAGCCCATCACATTTCTCTTAACCCCAAAGATTTTTTTCTCCTCTCTCTACAGGTTGCTTCGTTCGACGGCGCTAACTACGCCACAAGAAAAAAGCTATCTCGCTAACTCCTAGCGAGCTAGCCAGCGAAAGCAATGCGACGGAGGAGACTTTTCAAAAAAAAGAAAGAAGATTCTGGAAGGACTCGCTCGCCTCATCTCGGACATAATAATAATAATGAATTTAATTTATAACGCACTTTTCATTAATGAAAATCTCAAAGTGCTACAAAATGCAACATATTTTAAACGTAAATAAAACAAGTAATAAAACAAGTAAACTCAAAAACAGTATCAACTAAGATCAAACCTAGAATCATGAGGAGGCAAAGTATGCTCGGATGAAAAGAAAGGTCTTCAAGCCGCTCTTAAAGTCAACCAGTGACTGTGGGGCTCTCAGGCAGTCAGGAAGAGAGTTCAGGGGCGGCCGTGGCGTAGTGGTAATGGCAGTCGTCCCCCGATCGGAAGGTTGGTGGTTCGAATCCCGGTTCCCCACACCATGTGTTGTTGTGTCCTTGGGCAAGATACTTAACCCCGAGTTGCTCCCGGTAGGACTGGAAAGAACCTTGCATGGTAGTCTGCCGCTACCGGTGTATGAATGTGTGTAGTATTCAATGTGTGTAGCGCTTTGAGATTTTCACTAATGAAAAGCGCGTTGTAAATTGAATTCATTATTATTATTATTATTCAACAGGCGGGGGGCAGCCACACTGAAAGCCCGGTCTCCTATGGTCCTTAATTTGGTTCTCGGAATGTGAAGGAGATTACTGTTCTGTGACCGCAGAGATCGGGTGGATGAGTATGGAATAAGAATGTCCTTTAGATAATCTGGTGAAGTTCCGTGTAAGCATTGATGTGTAATGAGAGCAGTTTTTTACTGAATTGCGTAGGCGACAGGAAGCCAATGGACGTTATGTAGAATGGGTGTAATATGTTCCGGAGAAAGGAAAGCGAAAGGCGAGACTTCCAAGGAAAACCATTGGGACAACGAGCCCAATCTAGCACGCCTGTCCCAACGGATGTGGCTTTTCCCTCGCAGCAACGGACACCTACGAGGCCTGTCCAATCTGCTTGGGGATGTTGCATGCAAAAACAGCACTGGATGCACCTGACTTTTGCCCACACTGTAGCCTCATGATGGATGCGGTGCTACGGCATCGGGTTGACCTCGTTGCCAAGGCCATGGGCTCTTCAGCGACACCAACGGATGCGGACACCACGGAGCCCCTCACTCCCACGCCGGAGCTCGAGAACATGGCTCTACATGACAGCAAACGTGTCGAATGGGGTGACAGCCCTGACATGCTGGATCCCATGGTGGACCTAACAGTTGAATTCGACACCTGGGGCATGATGAACGAGGACGAGATCTCGATTTCAGCCTCGGGCAAATTTTCAATGGAGGCGGCGGATGTGGAACTGGAGGATCAGGGTGAAGCCCTCTCCCAGACCCCAGTACCTGTGCTCCCAGAAATTGACTTTTCCATCCCTGCTCTGTTCGACTTGTGCCACAGAGTAGCGAACGCGTTGCATAACCCATGGCCTGAACCTCCGCCTCGTCAACAGGTCACGAGGCTGGCAGGAAACTATTTATACTCGAAGCAGCAGGCCGCCACGAGGTAAAAGATGCCTGTGTTCCCGGATTTTCTGACAGAACTAACGTGCAACCTGGCCTTAGCCACAAGTAGAGGTGTCGTTTCTTCGCCCGAGCCCTACCCTACCCGAGCCCTACCCGACTTCGGGTAGGGTAGGGCCATATTTTTGCGTTTGATTGGCGGGCCGGGTCGGGCTCGGGCTTTGATGTGGTTTTTTTTAATCATACAGCACAAACAAAACTAAATAAAAATGCACACAATATAAAATTGTTTTAATCTGCTTGTAAAGAATATAAGGCAGTAAGTTTACTGATGAGGAAATAATTAATAGAGTGAATTTAGATGGTGAAAACCGCAGCGCAGCCACTAAATTGCGCAACTCAGCCCCGCTCACCAGCTGACGTGCGTCAGGTGCACGCTCACGTCCGCACACTGCTCTCATCTGCGGCGGAACAAGTTGCCGCACCTGAACTTCCTGAAGCTTCAGATTTATTTGGCAGGTTCACAGCTGAAGAGGCTGCGCAGCTGACGGCCGCTCCGGCCGGCGCAAACAAAGCCATCTTGATATATGCGCGTTTTATTTTGTTCATGTTTGTGCAGTTCTTATAAATATATTTGTGATACTTTTTATTGTTCTTTATCACTGTTACTGTTATAATTCAAGCCAGGTTGTGCACTTTTTAGCGCTTAATAAAGCTTAATAAATAAACGTAGTGTTTTTTTTTTTTTTTTTTAATCGGGTAGGGTCGGGTCGGGCGGTGATTTCTAGGAAATGAGCGGGCTCCCTCGGGCTTGGGTAATTAAACTAAGGGCTCGGGTAGGGTAGGGCCGTGGATTTCCGGCCCTATGACAGCTCTAGCCACAAGCCCCTATGCTTCTCCCCCTCTCACTGTTCCTCGATGTGGATGGGATGGATGACGTGGGAATAGCTAACGGGCCTCAGATCGAGGACACTCTAGCGTCTCACCTGGCTTCTAAATCATCAGGAACAAAACCAACTCTTCCCAGCAAGGCTTGCCGGGCCTCGGCGTCTCTTCTCGAGAAATGCTACAGGGCTCAGGGACTCGCGGCACGCGCAATGAACGCGTCCGCGTTAATGCAGGCTTACCTAGCCGAAAAACTGTAACAGCTCAAAACGACAACGGACAAGCAGGCGGCTGCCGAATTGCTGGATGAAACCCGCAGAGCAACAGACCTTGTGCTCCGTATGATGGGTACAGCTTTCTGGGTGGAGTTTGCATGTTCTCCCCGTGCATGCGTGGGTTTCCTCCGGGTACTCCGGTCTCCTCCCACAGACCAAAAAACATGCTTGTTAGGCTGATTGGTGACTCTAAATTGACCCTAGGTGTGAGTGTGAGAGTGGATGGTTGTTTGGTGTGAGTGAGACAGGTCCCTCTT
>JBBPBX010046562.1:0-10513 GCA_038048925.1 Garcialebias charrua | reverse complement strand
TATATATATATATATATATACCTGAAAAAGCCACAGGCAAAGCAGAATGTTCAAAAAAGAAACAAGATCATCCATTTTGGTTGTGTTCTTTTCCAACTCTTCTTCTAATGCGTGTTAGTGGTGGTTATTAAAGAGCTAAATGTATCACTAGCGCCACCAGCCTGTAAGGCGCGTTGATATTAATGATCCGCCCACTACAGGAGAACTACCCGTCCACTACAGGAGAACTACCCACCCACTAAAGGGGACCTAATGGGTGCTGTGGATACAGAAATAAACCGGTCCCACAGCAACCGGCCCGAACAAGCCACAATGGGACTCTACAAGAACCAGCCCTGTGGATAAGGGGCATATGAGTTTTCAGACCTCAAGGCAGTGTTCCTGGCTGCCAGCAGGATGCCCACCTTTTCATTCAGCCAAGGTGTCCTATTTGGGTATCTTTTAACATATCTTATGGTGGACACGGTGTCAGTACATGTGCTAATGTATCCCAGAACTGAGGATGCGTATTGGTCCAGAACAAGCGATTCTTCATTTTCAACAGCTTCTCTGAAAACCTGCCAGTCTGTTCTTTCAAAACAATCTCTCAGTATGGGGCCACTGTCCTGAATCCAACATTTAACTTTCTTTTTTACCGGTCTCGAGCATCTCAGCGGGAGCAGGTAAGCAGGGGTCAGTAATATTGAGATATGATCAGAGAACCCTAGGTGGGGGTGGGGTTCGGCTTTGTAATGGGTTTGTGTTTTGGTTTCTGTTCATTGCATTTATGATTCAATGCAATAACCAAGCAAATTTAAAAGGTAACAGATCATTGTAATACTTGGTTTATTTACATCATGATTTTAGTTGTTGATGTTCAGCCCCTGAGCTGTTGGCTTTCAGAAACTGTGGCCCCCTGAGCAGTTTTGTTAAATAGCCCTGGTCTAGGCTTTCACCCATTCCATGTGGAGCATATAGAAGAATAGAATAGAATATATCTTTATTGGCATATTTGCACCAAGGTACAAAGTTTTGCAATTGGCGCGCGCACCATCCGAAGAGGGACGTACGCACGGAAGCCGCAGCAGTATAAAACCACGCCACCAACAATAAGATATGGAAAAAGGAACATACAGTCGGATAATCATTGGTATTCAAAAAAGAATCTATCACATTTTGTCTTAGGACACTCTATGATAAAGTCGAAAAAAACTCTACCAGCTTTAAGCACGAATAAGACAAGACACGTTACATTTCATGGCAAGCAGGGAGATTGTCCGTGAGTAATCATTTCAGATAATCACAGTCTGTAGATGGGCTCCATCTGAATGCACACGGAGACCTCTGGGGGGAGGGCGGGCAGCGAGTTCTCAACAGCTTTCGACTCCAGGAGAAGTTTTCACTCAGCCTCTTTTCAAGGTTGCTCAGAGTCCTGATTAGATTAGTCGCTTTATTTATTTTCAGGCCAGGCTACAGTGTACTTTTGACTGCAACCTTGAAGTCCAGGTGCTGTCTAGGTCCAAATCCGAATCATGTGAGGTTCCGAGCTACAAATCCCCATCTGTGCCCTGATGGGTCGGCTGTAAACGAGTCCCAAAACGCACCGCAGGTCCGCGGCTGTTCACCGCTGCTCCCATCGTGCGGTTTAGCTCGTACAACAGCTGGGTCGTTGAGGTCATAGCCCGGATCAGAGAATCTTGTTGAGCAGGAATTCTCGCCAGCGCGTTGATTGTGGTCTTCCTCTGTCTGCCACTTCGGGGTCCTACAAATGACATAATGATGATTTACTTGCTTTGCACTCATTATACCTGTATTCACTGGTTAATTGGACATCATTAACCTCATGCAGACTCTTCCACTGGTACATTTTCATCTTCAAATCACTGCTTGGTCTACTGCCCTCATACATCTCCTCCTACATGTCTTTGCGTGAGTGCAGCTACAGTGTGCTCTCAGGACATGATCACCTGCAGTGTCCCCTCAGTGAGGACTGAACTTGGAAAAAGGGCCTTCTCCTACTCTGCTCCTGCTTCCTGGAATATCTTACAAAAAGATCTGAAGCTCTCGGCCCTGACCTCTCTGGATGGTTTTCAGAATCTGTTGGAATCCTGGCAAAAACCAATGCAGATATGTTCCTGTCTTTGATTTTTTTGTACATCTACCTTATAATGTTTTTGCTACTTTTTCTTTTCTTTTGTTTACTGTTTAATGTATTTGTATCATTGATGTTCATCATTCTTTAGTTTGTAGCAGGTCGCTTTCGTAAATGAGCCCTCGAGGCTCAATAAGATTTACCTGACTAAATAAAGGTTGAATGAATGAATGAATACAAGGGCACAAGCCAGTAAATTTACTGACCATCAACAAATTATTAATTTATTCACCTTTAATAATTATAACTCAGTATCAACTAAGTAGAATACGTTAATTACAGGGAATTCAATATCATAACATTCATTCAAATGAAGAGACCAAATTTGTCTTGGAATTTTATTACAAAAAAATATACTNCTGATGAAATCAACAACTCTAATCGTTGTGGAATTACCGCTATGTAATTACTGCTGTGGATTATAAGACTTTGTTTCCCAAAGGATTAAAAGCTTACTGCAATGGGATTACCTATGAACAATGTGGAATTTCCAAAAACATTATGGGATTATAATTTTTGATTCTTTCCACTTGCTGGATTACATCAAGATCAGAGACATTTGGTGGTATCCTTTCATGTTGGAACTCATCCCCATGGACGGGCGATGACTTCCAAAAGGGGTGAGATATGGTGGACATGGAGGGGTCCACTATGATGTGAGATTACACCTTTGTCTTTTTGAACTGTTCCAGTGATGCTTTTTACTAACCCTTTCAGTAAACAGACATTTAACACAATTTTATTACATTTATTTTGAGTTTGAGAACATAGTCTCTCACAAAGACACTATTACTACTCTTTTAATTGTGTTCTAATACAAATGTATTCTGAAGTATCACCTGTGTTTATTTCATATGAGCAGTATATTCTTAATATGTGAATGATCATTAATATGCTGGTATATTCGGCCTCTGTCTATTCAAAAGAACTATGTCAAAGTTGAATTATATGTCAGAATGATCTTCCAGTCTTGGTTTAAATTGTTTGAGACAGTGAATCAAGTCGTAGACAAAAGTTCTAGACACTGTCTCCTGTCCTTCCAAAACATTTCTCTCTGTTTTTAAAACAGACCTTGACTTAGTCTAAGTCTCATTTAATTTTCACTCCCACTGGCACGCGGACCAATGAGGAGACTGTTTTTCTAATCTCAACACTTTAGAAAAAGTGTTTTGCTTCCGGAACGCTTCAGAGTTTGAAGGAGTTTTGAACGGACAGAGAACTATCATGTCCTTTCTCTCATGGCTAGATAAACTGAGTCATTAAGTCAAAGACTGGTTCATCAGCCAAGAATTCATAACATGCCGTTATAAATTCAACAAAGCTAAAAAGCGCAAAGTTCTTCATGAACTTTCCTTCGAGGAACGTCTGGTCTTGAAGTCAACCAAGAGCTGACGCTATTTCTGATGATCTACGCGGACCCAGTTGAAAGTAAACGAACTAGCTCGGGCGCTTCGGACCTGCAAGGACTCTGTGCATCTGAAAGGCTAATGTCTTCTCTTACCAGGCTGTCATTTTAAAAGGTAATGAGTCAGCTGTTTACAAACGTACCTGGGATTCAGCAGGTCTAATGGAAAGTGTCATTTCTGGTAACATACTCAAGACGATTAATTTCCTTTAAACTATTTCTTCCTCTTCTCCTATTTCCTCCTTTCCCATATCATTTTAAGATGGAAACTACATTAAGCTAAAGCCTACAGATAAAAAGTATTATTGTCATCTTTACTGATGTCTTTTGTGTTACAAATAAATGTGCTGATGCGTTTAATGTGTAAGAAATTGAAATCAATCAATCAAGTGTACATTGGTGTTAATTTTAGTTGATTAATTTTAAATAAAAGGTAGTGTCTTGGGCATACCGACTAAAATCAACGTTTCATTGTCACTTTATGGCTTCTGGTTTATTGTCCATCATAAATGATCACAGAAACATTTGGTAAACCTGAAAAAGAGAGAACCCGTGAATTACTATTCAATCTGAATAAGTAAGTAATTAAGGTAAAGTGTGTCAGTTTAATATTGACACACCAAAGATCCTTTACAAGAGCTTCTATTAAAGTCTAGTTCAATTTACCTCAGAAGAGGTACGTCTTTCATGATTAGTCGTTGTGTAGTCTTGCCTCCACAGTGGGTGACAGGTGCAAACAAGCTCCAAAGAGTTAATATGCACAGCAAACACATAAGTGATGCAAATTCCATAATAAACAACAACCAAAAAAAAGCAGCAGAAGAAAGCTGAAATCACAGAAAATAGATAAAGAAACACAGAACCCAAAAATGAAAACAAAGAAAAAATGCTGCAAATACTAAAAACACCTAAACAACTGTGAATAAGATGTTGCAAACTCAAAAAAAATCGAAAGTTCAGCAGACCACTAAGGGGGCTTGTCCAGCAAGCCACATGGGGCCAGACCCCATGTAAATAAATTTTAGCTGAGCAGCCACTTTCTAAAGTCATAATACGGTACTTTCATGCAAGGATACATAAAATGTATCAAGTAAAGAGAGGTTTTGGTAATGTAAGGAAACAAAATGTAGTCTCACGTTGTTCATCTGGCTCGTTCAGGCTGTCACTCCTTTGCTTAATGCAGCTTAAAACATTCAATGGACTGGGGAAAAGAAATTAGAATTATAAATATATAATTCATCCAACATGACATTTCTCTCTTCGTTGTCCTCCTAAAGCACTTGGGTCAAGCCTTGTTCAGAACTGGTCCGCCTTAGGTTTTGTTTTAGTTTGTTTTCAATAGCTTCTCGAAAAAATTTGGAACAATCTTCCCCCAGCGTTCGACAGGCCACTTCCCTTCCTGTTTTTAATTCACTTTTAAAAACATCTGTTTTCACTGACTTCAACCCAGTGTGATTTGATTTGTTGTTTTGTGTTTTCCTTTGATGCTTTAAATTAATTTTTTTAATTTTTTAATTTAAATTACTGCCATTGTTTTCTATATTGTTAAGCACTTTGGTAACAACTGCTGTTTTTAAATGTGCTTTATAAATAAATTTGACTTGGCTTTTCCTCCCCTGCAGGTTTACTCACCTGAATGAGGGCGAACAATGGAGCTCTCAAGATTACCAACTCTTAATCGTCCCTCTGCTCCACTTTTTTCAATTGATGAAGAGACAGAATAAAACGAGAGCCAGTTTCATGGCTGCTAAATCACGTTAGCACCAGCACAAAGCAAGAACAGAGCAAGCCCTTCACTGCAGATTTTTCCAATTCCCTTTGTAGCTTCACACGCTCAGGAAAGAATCTGCATATGATGACTGTACTGTACCACTTTCTGTGGCATTTCAACAGCCCAGTTTCATGAAACAATATGGTAGAGTGCAGGGGCGGCCCGCCAATAGGGGACGCCCGGGCACCGTCCACCCACTGGAACTTCTAGACTTAAAAAAAAAAGAAATTATAAAATAAAAATAATTATAAATATATGTATGTTTTTAGTTGTGCAGGATGAATATTTTATAGGTAATGATGAGTTATATTCTTTGTTTCAAAAAAGTTTTCTGATTTGTGACGTACTTCCGGTCCCCAGGCGCACGGCTCTTATCCGTTGACTCTCATTGTCAGTCGCGCAAGCGCATTCATTGCACATCATCGCAAATAATGGAAAGTCGTTGGGCACATATTTCACCGCCCGTTATGTACCTGAGGGTGTTCCGAGTTTTTTAAAAACATCATTTTTGAGTTTAGGTTAGCTGCCGTCTGCTAAACCAACAGCAGCAACCTACTGCAGCACTTTTTTTACTCAGCTTGCTTCAATCAAGCTTGATTAGGCAGAGCTGCTGTTCACCTACAGGTCCTGCCTTTATATTACTCAGACAGTGCTTTGAGCTGTGGTAGAGACTTGATGCAATAGGATTTGGCTTGTTGATCGAGTGTGTGGACCTGCTGGAAGCAAGGGTAGAAACTGGACACAAGATTTGCCTTGTGACTCTAGTAAAAAGCTGGTGTGGCAAGACACCAGATATCAGCTGAAGTTCTGATGAACAGGCTGAAGATACACTGAAGGTAACTAACCTAGTGTTGATTGACAGCTGTAAAGCTGTATGTGTGTTATGCTGACTCAGAGAGACCTCCACCCTCTCTGTTTGTTGGTAAGTCTGCTCAAGGAGGAGTAACTAAGCTGTGTGGAGCTCTGAAGTGACTCTGACTGTTCAAGTAGAGTTCTTTGTGGTCTAAAAACACCTTGAGTGCTGACTGAAGCTTTGGCTTTTAGGTTTAGAAGGCGTACCTGTATTTGGCTTAATTAGATCATCTGTTGAAGACACTGAGGGCAGTGTCTTTACAGCTGTTCAGGAGGAACAGCTGCACAACTGGGATCAACAGTGAGGTGACTGTTGTGTTTTTTCTCTTTCTCATTTTGTTGTACTTTTGACTGTGTGGGTGTAGGTAGTCCAGTTCTCGTGTTTTGTTTATTTAGAGGGACTTTTGGTAAGGTAGATCGTTGCCTGGGGAGACACGATGGTCCTGTACAGGATTGGGTCTGCCTGGGTGACGTTTTATTGTTTTTGGCCTCACTCACCAGTCTAACATTGATTTGTCCATCCATCCATCCATTTTCTTCCGTTTATCTGGGGTCGGGTTGCCGGGGTAGCAACCTAAGTAGGGAGGTCCAAACTTCCCTCTCCCCAGCCACTTGGAGTAGCTCCTCTGGGGGAATCCCAAGGCGTTCCCAGGCCAGCCGAGAAACATAGTCCTTCCAGCGTGTCCTGGGTCTTCCTCTGGGTCTCCTCCCGGTGGGACATGCCCGGAACACCTCACCAGGGAGGCGTCCAGGAGGCATCCTAACCAGATGCCCGAGCCACCTCAACTGGCTCCTCTCGATGTGGAGAAGTACATTGATTTGTATTTTTTCTTAATTTTATTTTCCTTTGGATGCTGATCCAGGAGAGGATGCTCCAGTCCCGGTGGGAGAAGCCTGGGAGGACCTTAGTCAGCCTGGAGGCTCTTAGTTTTAGTTTAATAAAATTCGTTTTAAATCTTTTTCTGTGTCCAGTGTCCATTTGTATGTTGTGGCCTTTACCGGTCATAACATATAAAATGGGGGCTCGTCCGGGATATGAATGAACGAGCTGTTTAGGTTAGTTTAGTTTTCATTCAGTAGTTGTGCTGGATTTGAATGAATGAACTGTTTAGGTTAGTTTAAGATTTGTCTGGGTTTTGAATGAACAAGCTAGTTTAGAAGTTGTGCTGGATTCGTATGAGCTAGTTTGTGTAGGGGAAAGCTGTGTGTGTTCTGTGCACCTGCTGTGCAATATTTGAGCTTGTGTGCCTAAATATTTAATGGGGGGCTCGTTGCTGAGCTAGATTAGTTAAAACACAGTGTTTGTGACATTCAGTCTCACATATAGCCTTGAGCTATGTTTTTGTGTGTTCTGTACGGTGCACAACTAACACACCTGATGGTGTTTGCTTGGTTGGACAGTTCTACTGTTCACATTAATTGAGGGCTTGTCAAAAGCGTAAACTTTAAAATTTGTCACCTTAGGTTTTGTGAAGGACTTGACTTCAGCATTTGGAAGTTGGCTGAAGCTTCTCTTTAGTGCTGATTACACTGAGTACTATCAGTTGTGTGTATGTGTGCTACTGTTGCTTGAGACACATTCAAGGGCAGTAGGGCATTTTGTATTTTGGTTCATTGTCATCTGTGTGTTGAACACTTGATGGTGAGCTGTTTGGGTAAACTGTTTAAACTAATAAAAATAAACTGTTTACTGTTTTGCTCACAAACATGGCGTATGCTTTGAAGAAATTTCTTGAACAACCCACGTTTGATGTCTTCAGAACCTGCATGAGAGAGCAGAAGTTGAATATAGCAAAACATTTTAAGATTGATACTAGAGATTTCGAACGTGATGGTTGGTTTGAAGGTGGACTGCTGACTGAATTAATTCAACTTGGGGTTGTTGTGATGCCTGATTATGGACATTCAAATGAAAATAAAGTTGCTTTAAGAAAAAAGGAGCTTGAAGAACCATTGAGAAAAGAAAAAGAGCTTATTTCACAGTAGCTCAAAACTACCAAAGGGGAATTACAACTTAAACATCAGACTTTCTTAAAAGAACAGGAACTCCAATGACAAAGACTTTATGCCGCCCTAGAGGAGGAAAAGAAGCGTCTTCGTGAACAAGAATGACAAAGACTTCAAGTTGCTCGTGAACAAAACATACTGAAGTTGCAGAAGGAGTTAACAGAGTTGAGGTCCAAAGCAAAACTGGAAAAGCAATGTTTGTGTACCACTGTGTGTCATCTAAAGGCGACACCAAAGCCTTGCACTCAAGAAGGTGAGCCTCTCACACTTCTACAGGAGGTGGTGCCTCAGGAACTGGCGAAGACTGAGGATTATGTCAATTTAGGTTATAGTCATTTCTTGTTTCTTGAAAATGAACTTGAGTCTAAATATGGAACTGAACCTGAACAAGTCCCAGTTAAGACTGAGGATTTCAAAAACTTTGATGAGCTACATGAACAGGACTTAACTGTGGTTTGTGTGTTGGTCGCTCCAGAGATGTCACCACAGATGGAAATGAAGTGCATAATGGACGATGTTGACAATAAAACACAAACATTTCCTGTAAAAACGGAAATGTTTGCAAATGAAGTAGATGAAGCCAAACTTCTGTTGTCCAGACAACAGTTGATGGAACTGCAAGATAAAGACAACAATGACATGGGAGACAGTCTTCATCTGCTGTTTGGAACTGAACTATCCCTAGTTCAGTCAGGAGAGGACCTGGAGAACTCAGAAGAGGTGAAGACACACATGTCAAGATCTCTTGTTTCTTTATGTCCCGTTCCAGCCACAGGAACGAAAGAGACAGTGGTAGTGAACAACGTGGGACCGGTGCCTCAACAGGAAGCAGCAGATGAGTCTGAAGAACTCTATTTGTTACTGACTGTGCAGTTTGAGTGTGGTACAATGCTACCACATCGTGTTGACCATAACTCATTGTCTAACACTCTCTGTATTTTCAGAGTAACTAAGAACGGAGCTGTTGCTACTGACGCAGGGGTGCTGTCCAGTGCAAAAACTGAAGAGGACAGAGTTCCCTTGGCTGTCGTGAAAAGCATCCAGTCTCACACTGACATCATTTACGGTGGTGTTAGTATTTGTTTGGTATTAAGTGCTAAACAAAAGCCTTACAGGGTAGACCCAGACAAGCGGTGCCTGTTCGGCTTTAGAACCTTTTAAACGTGAGACTGTAGAATAAATGTTAGCGGTTTGATGGACTTGTTTTTAATGATGTTTTAGTCCATTTAGGTGGTGTGACCGTTACATTTTTAACCCTCTGTTTTTTTGTATGTGTGGATGTGTGATGTTTTCCCTTAACATCCAGACAAAATAACTTTCAGTGGGGGTGTTATGTACCTGAGGGTGTTCCGAGTTTATTTAAAAACATCATTTTTGAGTTTAGGTTGGCTGCCGTCTGCTAAACCAACAGCAGCAACCTACTGCAGCACTTTTTTTTACTCAGCTTGCTTCAATCAAGCTTGATTAGGCAGAGCTGCTGTTCACCTGTAGGTCCTACCTTTATATTAGTCAGACAGTGCTTTGAGCTATGGTAGAGACTTGATACAACAGGATTTGGCTTGTTGATCGAGTGTGTGGACTTGCTGGAAGCAAGGGTAGAAGCTAGACACAAGATTTGGCTTATGACTCTAGTAAAAAGCTGGTGTGGAAAGACACCAGATGTCAGCTGAAGTTCTGATGAACAGGCTGAAGATACACTGAAGGTAACTAACCTAGTGTTGATTGACAGCTGTAAAGCTGTGTGTGTGTGTGTGTGTGTATGTGTGTTATACTGACTCAGAGAGACCTCCACCCTCTCTGTTTGTTGGTAAGTCTGCTCAAGGGGGAGTAACTGAGCTGTATTGAGCTCTGAAGTGACTCTGACTATTCAAGTAGAGTTCTTTGTGGTCTAAAAACACCTTGAGTGCTGACTGAAGCTTTGGCTTTTAGGTTTAGAAGGCGTACCTGTATTTGGCTTAATTAGGTCATCTGTTGAAGACACTGAGGGCAGTGTCTTTACAGCTGTTCAGGAGGAACAGCTGAACAACCGGGATCAACAGTGAGGTGACTGTTGTGTTTTTTCTCTTTCTCTTTTTGTTGTACTTTTGACCAGTGATGTCAGTAACGCGTTACAAAGTAACGCGTTACTCTGGTCGGACCACTTTTTTCAGTAACTAGTAATCTAACGCGTTGCTTTTCAAACTGCAGTAACTGGAGAACTCAGAAGAGGTGAAGACACACATGTCAAGATCTCTTGTTTCTTTATGTCCCGTTCCAGCCACAGGAACGAAAGAGACAGTGGTAGTGAACAACGTGGGACCGGTGCCTCAACAGGAAGCAGCAGATGAGTCTGAAGAACTCTATTTGT